>JAOTRO020189252.1:0-10685 GCA_028566515.2 Pyracantha coccinea | reverse complement strand
CAAAAAAAATATATTGAAGGCAATAAATAACAAGAGAGGATCCTAGCTGGATCCTCTTTGTGAGAATCCAGGGATTCTCTAATCACATTTGTTTATCGTACATTGTGCGGTTAGAAATTATTGTAATTTTTTTATTATTTATAAATGAATATAAACAGTACTTGACAAAAATTAACCGTAAAATATACGATGAATACATGTGACTTAAAAATTTCTAAAATTCTCAAAAAAAGAATCCGAGTACAAACGAAGGTCGTTTTATTTCACGACAACGCGCGGTCAAGAGCGAAATCCGACCCGACAGTTCACACGCATGTGTGTGAAAAAAAGAAAACGAGGTGGCGTGCCAACAAAGGGAGGAAGAGAGAAAATTCAACGAGTGGATAGCCGATCGACTCATTATCCTTGAAAATTTCCCCCAAAATTGGACGGACAATTAGGGGTGGGAGATAATTTCTGAGAAACCTTCAGAGCCAAGGCACAGAAAGAAGAGAGAGAGAGCCAGAGATTTTCTTCTCTCTCTAACATTCTGATCGGTTTCCTTCTAGAGAGAGAAAGAGAGAGAAGGCAATTCGCATGGATCAGATTTTGAACAAGGCGGGATCCTACTGGTTCAACCAGAAGGCCACCAAGGAGCTCGGCTCCGTCGGTGATGACCTCAACGTACCTTTCTCCCTCTCTCTCTCACTCTATCTGTGGATTTCGATTTAATTTAATTATGTTATTCAATTGATCATTTTAATCTGCCTTAGGATCCAATTAGGGTTTTTTTTTTTGGGTCAATGATGATTTTGGTTCCCAAAGTTGATTTCTTTACAGGATCTGAATTTTCTTTGTGGAACCCACTTTCGTAATCGTAATTAGGTTAATTTTTCATTAAAATGCTGTTTTGTTAAATCTGAATGATGATTGATTCAATATGTTAATTGTCAAGATTAATACTTTTCCAAATTTGGGTTTTTTTGTTTTGTTTTTGGTTTTGGTTTTATGACATTCTTTTCGCTAACATTGTTTGTCTGATGATTAGTCATTGCAAAACAGTGTCGAAGGAGGAGCCAAATGGTTGGTTAATAAATTCAAAGGTTAGTTTTCGCTGCTGGCTCTGTTTACTTGCATTGCCTGTTAAAGTAGCCCCTCACATAATGTTGTTATATGACTGATTTTACGAGTTGTAAAGTTTGGACATTGTAGTTGTATTAATTCATGAGGTTAATATGTAATACGTCTAAGTAGTGCAATTAAAATTGAGTGAGTGAGCGATCGCGTATTCTGGCCAGAGTATGGGTGTGCCAGTGCTGTAGAGCACGTTGTGATTGAGGGTATGCTTGAGATGGTTTGTTCCTTAATCTTAATGATGCTGGGTGGATATGACCCTTTTCCTATGGCTTTAACTTGCTCAACTCTCGAAAATGTCGTATGTGGAGTTCAAGCAAGCAACTTGCTGCTGGGGTTTCTTGAAATATAAGTTGTATTTGTGCTGGCCTGGAGGGCGGAATGGTGCTTCCAAGGTCTAGGTTTTGGATTATATAAACTGCTATCTTCAGGGGCGGACTAGTACTATATTCGTTCACTCATTTTTCGTGCGACAGAGTCATTACTGGTGTAGTAAATTGAAAAGAATTGATTAGGTTTTTAATCCTCGTGTAGGTCTGTGCTACTTTGATAAATCGTCATAACAATATAAGCAACCTTCGCAGGGAAAATGCAAAAGCCGTTGCCTGAGCTTCTAAAGGATTTTGACATGGCAATAGGAATCTTTCCTCGTGATGCTACCAACTATGAGTTTAATGAGGAGACTGGGAAACTTACTGTCTACATACCGACAGTCTGTGAAGTGGGCTACAGAGATTCGACCGTTTTGCGTTTTTTCACCATTGTAACTGGATATTTGAAGAAAGGAAGGCTAGAAGATATACAGGGGATGAAGACAAAGGTGCTTATATGGGTAAACGTGTCATGCATCACATCGGAGGGATCGAAGCTCCATTTCACAGCTGGGTTGAAGAGAACCAGGAGTAGAGAGGCTTATGAGGTTCAGAGAGACGGAATTACTGTTGAGAAGTTTTAACAAAGGTCAGAATGCTCGTCAGTTTTTATTGTGTAATTAGTTTGTAGAGCTTTTGGACAATTTGGCTTGTATGAATTCTGGCTTAATCAACTCTTGTTTGTTTCCTGTGGACTTCGAACGGTTTGATGCAGTTAATATTTCTTCCCTCCATGGTTGTAGAAAATTACCGTGTTTTATGTATCAAATCGGGCATTTTGCTTCCAGCATATCGACTTTTAAATCACTTGTGTACCTCTCTCAGACATATTAACCAAAGGGAAATTTTTTTGAAATGTCATATGAACTTGTACATTTTTTTTCAATTTGTCATATAAAATAAAATTTTAAACAATTTGTCATACCAATTTTCCGAAATCATCAATTTGTCATCTCACCCGAACTACGTAAAGTTTTCCATTAAAAATAAATCATGTGCGGTAAAACTCTTAAATTTTGTGTTCCAAGGTATTTATGAGGATCGTTGTGTTCGAGCCGCGTATGTGCATCTACAACTCCTCTTCTGGCACCAAATCTCAACTCGTTTTTCATATTACAGAGCTCATATAAAATTTGATTTCATGACATACTAAACTGAACACCCTATAAGTGTTTTGATAGAATGCAACTTAATAGAAGGAAGTGGTGTGTTAAAATGACATAAATAACCTTGAACACAAGTCACATGACTTATTTTGGATGAAAAATTTAACACATTTAGGGTGAGATGACAGATTGATGATTTCGGAAAGTTGGTATGACAAGTTGCTTAAAATTTTAGTTTATATGACAAATTGAAAAATGGATACAAGTTCATCTGACATTTCACAAATTTTCCCGGTGAACTTATTAGTCATTTACACGAACAAGGGCTTTCAATCGAGTTGATTATGTGCATGAGTAACACCTCCAAAGCTGCTGCTCTAGTGTGTGAGAATCCAGATCAAGGTTTCTGCAGATCCATCTTGCTTGATCAATTCCTGGAACTGTCGCTGCCATTGAGTTCTTGAAAGAAAGTTTTTGATGCTTCATAAGTGGACCAGCAAATTGCTGCAGCCGGGGCATGGAAGAGCATCCTCGGAATCCAACCTCGCATAAGACTGCTGTATCCATCCTTCATCACAAGGCTTCGAATAACATCCCCTATCGAGTTACTCGAAAATCTATCGCACCCGCAAACCCCCTGTGTCAAAAAGAGTGAAACTTTTAGAAAACCTAAAGTTTAATTCCAAACAGCCTACAATCTATTCAGATTGAGTTGCCATTAGAACACAAGTCAATTTAGTCTTTTGCAGTTTGCTAACCAGCAAGGCCTACTAAGGCAACTTGAAAGCAACAAATACAATCTTTCCAGTACTTGCATAGCAAAAAAATCATAGCAACAAGGACTTTATTGTAACAAGAATGTCATTGCGATGGTATCTTCAGCCAATCACGCACACTTCCAAATAAGGAAGTTAAGACACAAAACACTGCGTTAGTGGCATGGGATACCGTCACAATGGATTCCCGTCTTTGATAAGTTTCTCTTTGGAACAACAAAGAACTAATTTTTTGTGGTGCAAAACTGCTTGTTCTTTCATCTAGATCCCAAACCCAATAAAAACCATACAAATTGGATCAAACATATTGAGCAACAAATTGATTGATAAAAGTTCTGACCTGACACTGCAATTGAGTTTTTACAACATCAAGCGGGGTGGTCACAGCCGCCGCCAAAGCCCCAGCAGCCGCACCTGCAGTGGCATGAACCACCAGCCTCTCGTCACTTGCGCTCTCCGGCGACACCTCCATCAGCCCTCGCTTCGCTGCCTCATACGTAGCGAAATGGACGGCTGTAAACGGGGCATTCATCACAACAGTTGTCCTGTACGACTTGTAAAAAGCTCCAACCCCTTCTTCCACCAACACCCTCCTCACACAATCCGCAACTCCCTTGTATGGACTGCTCTGCAGCTGCAGCCGCTGCTTCACCACGTCCATCGGTGTGATCACCGCGTCGCTTGCAACGGTCGCAAACACCCCGGAAACCGCGTGCGCCACCGGGCTGTTCGGATTCCCACGTGAGAAATACTCCTTGAATATCTCGTACACTGAGAAATAAACTGCATGGGCAGGTCCTGCTCCGAGCCCCATTGCGCCGATGCCGCGGTAGAGCCCTGCGGGGCCTTCGAGCTTCAGAATCGAGCCAAGGGCCTGTCTAACGCCAATAGGTTGAACGGAACAGGACCCGCCAAAAATCTGCATGCGGGTTTTGAGCGTGTCAACTGGGAACATAGACATGTGCTCAACTAGGCCCGCTATGGAGCCGGCAATCATGAACTGCCAGAACTCTAGGCCGTCATGGGCGGAGGAGGGGGATGCTGATATATCCGGCCGGAAGTCGTGGGGTTGAGTGACGGTTTGGAATGCAGGGGAGGCGTCAATCGCCATGATGAATGGTGTAGGACAAGATGGGGTTCAAACTTTCGCGGAGAAAATTGTCGAAAAAAAAATAAGCGATTCAAAATCAGGAAAATGAGTTCGAGTATGGAAAGTCGTTTCGATCCTCTGTTCGTATTTGTAATCGGAATGGGGTTGGAGGGTTGACAAGAGGGAGTGAACGATTGGGGTTTGGGAATCGCTTTCCGGTTGAATGTGAAATATTGGGTTGTCTCCATACTGTAGAGACAGTTTTTGGTTTTTGGGTGACTTTTTGAGAGAATGAAAGAAACTGAATTACATTTACACATTTAGTTCAGAAAGAAAGAAAGAAAGAAAGAAAGAAAGAAAGAAAGAAAGAAAGAAAGAAAGAAAGAAAGAAAGAAAGAAAGAAAAGAAAAACTCTTCCTTGCCGACGACAAAGTGCACACTTTATTTTTGGATTTTTCTGTGCGCCAACGAATTAGTGTGATGGAGGAAAAAAATGCATTTGTGGAAGTTGGAACTGTTACCACCCTCCTCCCTTATGCTGCTATATTATGTACATATTTAGTTTATTAATATTAATAAATAAATTAAACCAACAAATATTTTGAACTTGTGTTTCTACATGTAGAGGGTTAACATTAATGTTGGCATCTATTGTCCAACGACCTTTAATTTCCTTGTGCTACTAGCAAGAGAGAGAATTCTTCCGAGGATGTTTTACAGATGAAAGTTTGAGGCTGTCCTTTTAGAATCTGAGTAAATGTGATGTAGGAAAACAAAATTTATCCGATCTATAACTTGACAAGGAAATTGAAAAGAAAACAAAGTTACGTAGAGTATCATCGACATGTTAACGAGATTGTGTACTGTTATTTGTGGTGGGACAGGAGGTAGTTATCATGTTGGTGAGACTGAGGTAGGTGAAGTGATACAACTTAGACTTACACAATTGTAAGACTGCTTAGGTAGTTGAGGCCCGTGTCTAGGAGTGTTTTTGAGTTGTACACCTGGTGGGACTGGGCAAGTAAACTTGTACTCGCCGGCAGAACAGTAGTTTTATTGAGGTCTTTTCTCTCCCTTACCTACCTTAAAGCTGCCTTAGATGCTATTGTTGGATCCAATCCAGAAACAGAGGGTATGGATTTTTACTATGGTTTATGATCTACTTGTGACGAAATGCAGAGGTGAATAAATGCAGTTGTGTACTCTATGAGTTTAGACTTTCACTCAACTGAGGTGCCGGCGATGTGTGCCAAATGAACGAGATTCAGAGAAGACTGGATGCAAAAATCAACCTGAAGTATTGAAAATATCACAATTCCTCTATAAAACTTGATTTGGGCAGTACAATGCTCTTGCAGTTTATGTTACAATTCCTCAGTTTAACAGATTGTTCTGTAAACTTATTCTGATTAATCAAACAAGTTCACTCAGAAATCAGAATACGCGAAACTGAATCAAGGATAACTCAGATTCGGCATAAACCTATAAAATTACAACTCCACGGCTTAGAAAACCCGAGGAAAAATCCATGCATGCCAGCTCTACTCTGATGCGCTTCTGTATCTCTATGGAAAGGACTGATCTCCATACTTAGTTGAGAGGAATAAGAGAATTATCAATCGGATATCTTTGCCGTGGTGGACGCCTTGTCCTCTTACCCCAACAGGTTAGATTTCTCTCCTCAGGTCCTTGCAGCTCCACGCATTTCGGTTGCTCTATCAGCGGCTGGTTAACTTCAGCCACAGTAGTAGACAGAGCAGAAGTTCCCATACGCTTCCTCCCCCTTCCCCTACCACCCTTACCGGAATTTCTTTGTGACAAACTTGACAGCCAACTCCCACCAGATTCCATAATCAACCCTTCAATTATTTGAAGATCATCAGTCACCTCATTTCCTGACAAAGAAACAAGACCGGGAAGTACATCTCTCTGGAAGTCTTTCTGCTGCCTCCGTCTCCTTGATTGACCTCTTTGTGGGCTTTTTGACAATGTCACTTCTTCTATTAGGTTGTCTGAATTTGGAGGCACACAGCAGGGATGCTCTTCCTTGGTTTCCACCAAATTTAATGTCATGTGCTCAAAGTAATCCGTCACATTGGGAAAGGACTCTTCACTGGCAGTTCGCTTAACTTCTGCCGCACTTCCATTGTCAAGACTTTCGTCACATGAAGAAATTACTTCTGCAAACCAACGAAGGGAGTCGGTTTGCGAAGCATCCATTTTGCAACCAGTGGCATTGTCCTGCATATCGTGAGTTTGAGATGATGAGATGGCAACTAGAGCCTCAGCTGCTACTCTGATAAGGCCCTCATGAGGTGAGTCTTTACGTCTTCTTTCAATGGAATCTTCCCCATATTTATCTGTTTCAACTACTACCGGTGCCTCCAAATCTATCACAGTTTCCATCCTCATAATTGGAGAAACAGCAGTCGTTTCAGTTTCTTCTTCAGTTAAACATCTATTTAAATCTATTTGGTGTCTTGAACCAGAATTCTCGTTTGATAATCCCTTGTCTAGAACCAAACCGTCTGTAATCAGTTGCTCTCCACACGTACATGACACAAGATCCTGAACCATATCACTCTTATCAAACACAATTCTAGCAGAGTAGCCATTTTCAGCATCATGGCCATGCATTAATGAAGAGGAAACTGGAATAAGACCTTGAGAACGGCCATTTCTCAAATTAGCTCGGTTCACAAACTGCTTAGAAAGGTTCTGTAAGGAATCTATATTCAGATGATGAGAACCCTTACTTTCTTTGGAAGATTCACCATTGCAAAGTGGTACTGCTTCAAGCCAATGCAACCTTCCTTGTTGGCTTTCTTGGTACCTCAGCTCCTGAAGAGAGATAATATTTTGTCCACAAGTTACTTCATGCAGATATTCATTTGGAGGAACATCGTTGACATCAATTGCAGACACATCCACCCGGCGACCCAAACTTGAATGGTTCCCCTGGCGACACATCCACCCGGCGACCCAAACTTGAATGGTTCCCCTGGCGGACAAGGTTCATTGAGGGGTGACAAGCCTGTACTTCATTGGCCTCCAACTTCGCACGAAAGAAAAAACCGCTTTGGTGTGACACTTCATCTTTAAGACTGGGAGTTAGTGGTATTGAATTACAATCTAGAAGTAATCTGTCCCTGATAACTTCACCGCTTCCAGGCATCATGATTAAGGCCCTATTAGATAGTGTTGAGGTATTAACGGAAGTGCTTACTTGAATTGGTGTTAAGTTCTGGCTCAAGCTACATGGAGGTTTTGTCCAATTGGAATATGACTGGGAAATGGCTGCATCAGATTGCAAAGCCATAACAGATGAACTTATATCGCTTTCAGAGATTTCTATACCAAAAAGTGTCCTCTTTATTCGTTTCTCCGTTTTATCCTGATCAGATGCGAAAAGCAGGCTCACAGGCTATCCTAGCTTCAGGTTCTGATGATTCACATGGCTTATTAAAATCTTGAAGACTAAAAGTTGCACTAGAAGAAATTGTCGTTTGCTCTGAAATGAAGCACATCAATGCGTTAGTCTAAAATGAAGATAACTGCAATCCTTTGTTAGCTTTTCAAGTCTTGCGCTTTAGTAGCAGCAAGGATTAAACTATCGATATCGGTGGTAGCCGAAATTTATGGATATATCGATAAATAAATCGTTATCGGTGGAAATATTAACCAGACTAAAAATGACAGATAGGTTTTTTAAAACATGAGAACTTTGAATAAACTTTATGAAATGTAATGACAATGAACAATGCAGACATTAGGCATTTGGATTTCTTTTTTAGTTAACACGAATTATATTACTTATATATAGCTAGTATATAGCTACTTAATTCTTAAGGGAAACTAGCAGAAACATTCATTAAAACAGAGGTTGGACTGAGAAGCAAATCATCGAAAAAGAGTCGATCTTTCTAAAAATGAATTCTAGAGACAGAGTCCTAATGTGCACATGAAAATAATCAAACTTGTAATGAGGTATGATTGAACAATTATGGAATCCGAATTACCTATGGAAATAAACACGAAATAAGATAACTAGACCCTTTCCAGCTTTAAGAGCATTTGTTGACCATTCTTTTTGGAATTCATTCTTTGAATGCAGATCATGAACTCTTCCATCCTTCCTGGCTTGTGGGTTTTCAAGGAATTTCTTTGCAAAAGGCCACACCCCTTTGTATGCATTTGCAGATAAAACCTGCCTTTCTATCTCCTCTTTGGAGCTCAGGTGATTGCCAGACATAACGACAGAAGTTGAAGCAGACACTTTGTCCATCTGAATAGGTTCATTCAGATCAGTCAAACCATTGCTTCTCACCAAATGAAAATCAGAGCTCGACGCATTATTATTACAACCAGATTTGTCTGTTCCCAACCCCAAACCTCCACCTAGTTCTTCTTTGTCACTGAGGCATTCCTCGACTGGAAGTTCAAGATTAAACAATTTTCTTCGGGGCTTCTTCCCTCTGGAATCCAAAGATTCATGGTCCTTCATCCCTACTCTACTTTGGCTGAGGACACAAGTGTTTTGCAGGGTTTTTCCTATAGAATCACAAGGAGATTGGCTGATACAAGTACTCAATGTACATTGTCTACCATAACTGGAATCCACCAAGGGTAAATTAGAAAGATGCCAACTTTTTGTATCGTCTCCAGTTGGAAAGCCGGATGATGAGAAAGTTGATTGTGATACCCCTGTTGCTTTTTGATGTTTGAGCAGCTCTTTGCTTCTCATCTCGTTCATCAGGTCCTTTTGCCTTTCGTAAAGACAGTGGAGTTCATTGAGCTGAATAAGAAATCACAGACAAAGGCAAAGGCGTTTTGCTATTAGCTAATGAATTTGAGCACTCAAAGTCCGACACTTTCTTACCAATGTAAAGCCGTGGTTGTTCAATCTTCCTTAATACTATAATGCTATTATCATATTTACAATTTGGAACTCAACATATATGCACCTGATGCTTGAATGTTGACTCATGCTTCAGTATAGTTTGCCTCAATTGTTCCTTATCGCATCCATGAAATCCATCAGTAACTGGCCTTGTCAAGAATCCTTCGTATTGTTGCCCATTCTTCAAGTTTCTGTTCTCGTGGAGTAGGGACCAGCTCCCATGGCTGACAGCGCAGCTTAGATTCTGTATGGAATAATATCCCGGGAAATACATCTTCGACTGCACTTCAGTTCCCATTCCTGCAATTAACCCGAGAAGCATTGGCAAGATTCAACTTAAATACAGTGACAATTCAACTTAGCCTCAGCATTGTCAAAACAATCAGCAGAATCACATCATCAGATCCCACACTGAAACACGACGCAACTAATTGACTAAGAAAGCATAAATCTTCGGTCAGCAGATAGAGTAAATCAGCTATAACCCGCGATACGGTCATGGTTTTAAGACATACTTTTGGGAATATCATTACATTTTTAGTGCTAATCATCGTTCATAGCTCCACATTACTACATCTTCAACCCAATGTTCCTTTCCTCTCCATGATCCATCCAAGATTACCGTCAAACAAACGCGGCCCAAGTTTCTCGAAAGGAAAGAATTTACCAATTTAAGCTACAGGCAACTCAAAGTTACCATTCCAAGTTTGAATTATGGCTATTCATCGTATGGATTAAGAAATAAACAGAGTCCAAAATCTAAGCCTAGATTCAAAAACAGCAGAACCAGATATATATATATATATATATATAGACACACACATACATACATATATATATATATAGTCAATTATACAAAGATATTCATAAAAGAAACAGATTTACAGATAACTAAATTATAATTTGTAATTTAACCTGCAAACTAAATCGAAAATTAAAGTCATAAAATTGAGAATTGAAGACTGAAAATTGAAGATTACCTCATATGGTTCCCTACAAATTCACCCAAGATTTCCACCGACCCAGAAACCAATCGAGCTCCACCAAAATTCACAGCCGCAATACAGAACAGCAGCAACAAAGTAGGTAGTTGTAAACTAACATTAAACACTCAGAAAAACTCAGATTACTGTCTCCATAGACAAGACAAGACACAGAGCAAATCAGATCTGCTGGAGTAGAATCTGATGAGAAAATTAGAGAAAGATGCTTCCTCTACAATTTCTCACATCCCAAACACAGAAAGACGTTTGCTTTTTACTTCCCCCACACTCAGAGAACTCAAAAAACAACAACAAATGACTCGTTCAAGAGCAACAATGACTTCAA
>JAOTRO020189223.1:0-10687 GCA_028566515.2 Pyracantha coccinea | reverse complement strand
GCGACGTATAGTAGCATCGAAGTAGGAGAGGACCATGAAGGTCAGCATTTGAGATCAGCTCATGAGAATTGAGACAAAGTTCAAAGAACAAAGCTCAAGGGAAGCCAAAACAAAGACCAAAAGAGAAAAAGTGCAGAAATTTAAAAACTTTTTGAGTGCAAGGATGGGGGGAGGATGAAGGAAATAAGGGGGAAGAGGGAAGATGCAAAGAGTGGAGATGGATGGGAAGGAAGCAAGGGGGGCTAGAAAGGTGGGAAGGATGGGGGAAAGATGGAGAAAGAGGGAAGATGCAGAAGGTGGAGAAGGAAGAGAAAGAGGGAGGGAAGGCTAGAAGAGGTGGGAGTCGGGCTGCCGCCACCCCAAGCTGGAGCAAGGAGCGGTGGCTAAGAGGGTTTCTTTTTTCCCAAAGACAGAGGGAAGGAAAGGTTATACAGAGAGGTGAGCCGGAGCTAGTGCTGTTGCCGTTTGATAGTTGCCAACGGATTTTTTTGCATTTAAATACCCGGTAAGATACTAAGATTTACTCAGACGTGTGTTGTGTACATTGGTGGTGCTGCATTCACATCACTAGACCAAACAATAAAATTTACATTTACCTTATGTACAGTAAAACCAGCCAAATAAATATATGACACCCGTTTAACATAGAATAACTATCACTCGTGAAATTTGAACTTGAAAACTAGCATTAGACAGTCTAGTAAAAAGTAAAAGTTTTTGGTAGTTGTGGTGAGGAAAACCTACTCAAGTGGTAGTATTTGTGGTGCTGAAATGTTTTTTTCTGCTCTTGATTAATTTTTGTAAAGGATCTGGGATTTATTAGCTTATTGAGAGAAAATATAAAGAATGAAATTTATGTCTTGAAAAACAATAAAAAAAAGGTTAATTCGGATTAGTTTCAATGAAAGGTTATTGTGACAGAAAAAGAACGGGGAAAGTTTACCAAAAATAAGAAGATCCAGTTTTCACCAAAACAAAATCATGTACCGAGCCCTAACAAAAAATAAATTAAAAATTACTTAAAAAAGAAAATGTCCAAACAAAAGTAATAAAAATTGGGGTTGGCATAATTGGCAATATGATAAAGGAAAGTGATTTCCGCGCTACCCTCCATTCTCGGCCTCAATGGTTACATCTCCAAACAAATTTCCAATTTGTACTTCAGTCACCCTTTAGTATACTCCAATACTGAGGCAACATACCATGCATTCTTTCTAGTAACATCCTTGTAAAATCTACTCATGTCCACACATCTGATATGCCAACAACTAAATGAGGTCCATACGTTACACATTCCACATGTTAGAAACGTAGGTGCGTCGAAAAATTGTACCCGTCAATCCATTGAGTTTTCGTGCAGCAGCACATACTCTCGGCTGCAAGAACCAAAATATAAGGATGATGTCAAAATATGTGACATAAATATTAGCAGTACACAATTGATTACAAATCATATCAAACGAACGAACAAATCTGAAGAGAGAGATACCAAAGTTTTGCCCAATCAACCAACCTAACCAAGGAACTCATCTTTCAGACTTGAAAATAAAGCCAACCAAGAAATTCGAATCACTTGGGACCTATAGCAGTTGTGTTTACTCGCAAACACGTACGTGTGAGTATTTGACTGTTCTTGTGTTTCGAACTAGTTTTCTAGAGCTCTAGTTTGTCACCATGCGTGTCATTCTTAAACTGATTTCAATTAGTTTGACTGTTCATGAGAATTATCGTTGTTTCCTAATCGCCATATCCACCATCTACAAATAATACAATGGGAAGGGCAAAGGAATATATTCCAAAATAACCAACTACGCCAAACAAATGCAACCTTATAGCCAACTCCAACTATGAGATGATCTAACAACTTTACGAATCATGTAGTATGTTACAAGTTTTGAATTTAACAAGCATTACGCAGACACACAGTGCATATTGAACCAAACAAAACTTATTGAGTTAACTTGGTTTATAAAACCCATTGTTTCAACTTAATCCAAAAATAGTAACCTACTAAATCAAACAAATTCAATTCAGTCATCCAACTGCAAGTATCGCTACAGTAATTAATCAGTCAAGAAGAAAAAATTAAAACCAACATCAAGATAAGATCAGCAGACAACAATCTAAGCATTGCAAAGCTCATACTAGATTATGATAAGTGACATACCTACTATTACCAAATTTGATTGTATCCTTTTCCATAAGTTCATAATATCGTTGAGGTTCGATTGCATTTTCCTGCAAGGGGTAAGCAAATGTTAATACAAGTTCCTGCAAATACAGTAAAACCAAGCTTTCTCTATGCAACACAAATGCAAAAACTATTACAATAACAACAACAACAAAGCCTTTTCCCACTAAGTGGGGTCGGCAAAAACTATTATTAATAGTAAAACAATATAATCTATTGAGCCACTTACATTAAGAAAAGTTTTATTTGTGCTTCCAAGATCCATCAAGTAAGGCCTATGGTGGCGCACACAAGAAGTTAGATATGAGATTTGAAAAATTCACTCTTAAATTAATGGAATTAACCGCAAGGTAACTTTGTCTTACCTAACTTCCTTTGCTAACATACCATCCGGTTGCTCCTTTTCAACTTGGCTGGTATGACAAGAAAAATAAAATAAGATATTAGTTGCTAACCAAGAAAGTAAATGGCAAATATAGGACTGCAAAATTCTAGATTACCGGTATTGTATAACAGCATGTTGCTTGCTGCAGGATGGGTGATCTGTAGGGATGTCTGCCACCCTTCTTTCCCTCCCAAAAAGGTAACAGTTTTGACGATGTATGTAAAGGGGGTCTGCAAATCATATATAAACATCTTAGAACAGAACCATAATTCAAGGAGAACTTTTTTTTTATCAACATAAAAATAATCCCCAAAGACATGGACGCAGAGAGCCCAGCAAAGAATATGGAAAAGCCCACCTTGGGAATGTTAACCACTACACACCAATATGCTCACCTAAGTAATGGAACTTGACTGGTCTACTCAGTAATACAAAGTCAATAAAGTTTAAACACAATATTGAGTTAAGAGCAATAAGGTGCAAAAGCATCAAGAAAAACAGTTATCAGTATACTATATAGATTTATATTTTTCTCTTTTGGACAGAAAACTAGCAATGTCTCAAAATATAAAATAAACTTCGAGGAGTAGTAAACACAAACAATGTACAACCACCATTTATTTGTGTGCAAAACTTGCAATTTATTACATTTTAACGAGAAGTCTGAAACAATCAAATATTTCTTGAACTGTCCAATATTCATTACTCACACCATTGCACCCAAGTCAATCGCTGATTGGAACTTTAAAGATGTTTCCGTTACGAGGAAAATAATTACTACAGGCTGCTGGTCTCAGATTTCAATGTTATCTGGAAAGTTAAATGTGTGATAGAAGATACCGTATGGATATTAAGAACACATGACATCTACCTCCTCTTGAGCAAGAGCAATTATCCTTCTTCACATGGAACTAGTTCTCCCTACAAGCCTATGGCCGCTTAAATAAAAAAATGAAGATGGATGCCTCATGGTGGGTTTGCAGCCTCGATCTTAAGAAAATCAGAAAATCTTTACTTTTCCCAAAAAAAAAGGTACTTTAATGAGACATGACACATTTGCTCTTTTGAAGCATTGCACATTTAAAAAGAAGAAACCTGTCAGTACTTAACAGCTCCCTCATTATCACTAGTCATAACCTCTAAGTGTGTCACCACTAACGAAGCACATGAAGGTCGCAAAAAAGTCACAAGAACAAGTAGATAATTTACCTTTCAAAACTTCACCACCCTTGAAAACATAAAGCCGCCATCTCACGGTAGGTTTTCGTCCTTCTGGAGGCTCCGTGAATAATAGTGTTACACCTGACAAAGTAATAACCACATAAAAAAGATAATTTTCGTTTTATTTGTTATAATAACAAACAAATAGAAACGCAAAATCTCTACAATTTCTATGTGCAAAATTTAGAGACACAAATATTTGTAATTAGGATATCAGTAAAAAGAAAATTTGGCGTCCTTGTTATGTCAGGGGTTGTCATTTAATTTTTCAATGAGACATAGGTTCCCATATAAGTGATTTGGTTGTTATTTAGTTTCCTATTGTGACCAACATGTACTCTACTAAGCCCTTTATGGGTTCTGAACTTCTAATTAGTGGATCTGTTTCTTCCCATTTTCAACACAAATATTTTCAAAACCATAAGATAGAAAAGTTCAAATTGCTGTATCAAACCCCAAAGAAATGGAGATCTCACCATTGACTCTATTGGTTTCCGCAGCGAGCTTCCCAGATAGCTCAAATGAAGGTTTTTGCTGCAAGTAGTAAAAAGAACAAAAGGTAAATACAACTGCAACTTTCCACACAATCAATCAAATAATATGCACTAAAATGATACTTGGAATTAAAAGAAGTACGGTTATCTAACACAGCTTGCAACCGGAGCTCAAAATATTTAGCATGAATAATAAAAAGTAAATGATAGTTATGATTCAAGAAAGAATGCTATTTATGCATTACTTACCTTTTGCTTTGCTTCCAAGGCTTCCTCTGCAGCCTTCATCATCGCTACTGCATCATTCTCAGCATCCCTGCCCAAGAAAGCAACCAACCGCTCATCAAAATCTACACCCAGGCTTACTGACATCAAAATGCGAGTATTCAGACTTTGAAAAAATTTGAATCAACAACGTCTAAAGTGTAGAACCTATGTTGAAGTGAATCTAGCCTAGAAAATTAGCATACATGAAGGTTTAAGGTTTACTCTTGTTAATTAAAAACGTATTGCTTTATTCACCTTTATCTCTTCTCAATCACCAAAACTAATAAGTAGAATGACTAAAAATACCAAAGTGCAATAAACAGAACACGAAAAGTTTTAACAGATCAACTCACCCTTGCTCAGCTCCTCTTGAATTTGGCACCTGAAGATATTTACCTCTGGTTAGATACTTTACATAAGAATCAATGCAAACCGAAGCAGAAATCAATTAAAAGCATCATGAGATACTATTCCACAATTAGTGCCAAATAAATTAATGATTTTCTTTGTCAAACTAAAGTAATTAATGACTAACTGACTCATTTTTTGTTCTCTGCTTCATTAAAATAAGTCTTAAAACATACTGCCACTTCCACTTTTCTATTGGCCATGTCAGCAGTGCCACCTAGGCAATAGTTGCTTAAGACCTAAGTCGGTGTAATTGAGATGTAGTATAAAAACGGTTTTCTCTCTCATTGTATTTTTTAGGAAAGGTGGGTTGTAGTGTAAGAAGACAGTTATATTTTCCACTTTTACACTCCTTGGTATGAGTTAATAGGTGGGTTAAAAAAAGAGATTAAATGTTTTGAAATGGAAGTTACTGAAACATAAACCTCTGCAAAAGAACCTCTGCCAATCTACAATTATGTAAAAATGCTCTCCAGTCATCAGTGAAATTTAAGAAGCATCTTACTGAAAAAAAAAAAAAGAAATTAAAGAAGTAAAAATCTTCAAAGACGGAATAAAACTATTAAGGGAGGGGGGCTTGAGACATTTGAAGGTGTGGATATCACCAAACACCTCATCATGAATTCTGGTATTGGCAGCTTGTTGAGGTGAATGAGATCTATGTCTGTTCTTGTGGTGCCGATCTAATGGAGATGTAGACCTCCCATGTCTTGATCTTGAAGACCTGTGATCAGCACTGTCTTTTCCTGACTTTCTCTCCACTCTGTCACTCTCAGTTTCCCTATCTGAACCCTTTTCCCCTTGCATACTTCTAACACTTCCTCTGCCATGATTCCTTTCACGTTCTTTCTCAATTACTTTCTCCCCACCTCTAGTATCACCAGCAGGTTGAGGTGAGGAAGATCGATGCCTACTCCTGCGCTGTCGATCTGACGGTGAAGTATCATCTCTTCCCGACCGTCTCTCCTTTCTATTGCTCCCAACATCTCTCACTGAACCCCCTTCCTTCTGTAAATCCCTATCAGCTCCCCTCCCATTGTTCTTTTCAGGTTCTCTCTCAGCCTCTCTTTCAGCTTGAGCTCTTCTTAACCGTTTTGTTCGGGGAGAAGGAGAGCGACCAGGAGGAGAAGGGGACCTTGCATGCTTCGGAGACTTAGGGTGACTCGAATGTTTCTCTCTTGGTGGAGGACTACCCCTGTTGGACCTCCTATGTCGAGTAGGTGATCTTTCTATTCGAGATGGAATCTTCCTAGATGGGCTCCTTCTAAGAGGAGGAGACCCATGCTCCCCAACTGGAGATTCTTCTGAATGATTTGAAACGCTACGCCCCATCAATCAATTCGCAAATGCACAAGTGACGAATTCACCTGACTACGAAAAATTGACGCACAAAGTAGAAATTCAGATAAAACAACAAGAACACATTGCAAAAGCTCAAGGTCATGTACTGGTCTACTGTGCATCTATATCCCCATCACCCAATATTTGTTAGTGGAAATGCTAAATAAACAAATACAAAATCAACCATTAATTATATTCCACACACAATTTTCAAATGGTGAAAAATTCAAATTACTAGTCCACAATGCCATATGCAACGGAAGAAAAGAAGTGCCCAGCAAGTACTAGCACACGGTACACAAAAGAAAAACAATTTCACAAAAACGAAATATCAAGACTGGAACTTTCAGTAGCGACATTTTATCAAACAGTTGGTGTGCACATTGGAGTTTATGATACAACGTCAGCCAACAGAAAATTCAAATTTGCAGGATACAGAAATGGAAGGTACGATTTGGGCAACATATTTTTTGAATTTCCCAACGGAGAACCAAAGAAAAGGTAGGGTTTTGGTATCAAACTTGTAAAAGGATTTTACTGAAGGAAAAAAGAAAAGGGGAAAATCTACCAACCCGAGAGAGAGAGAGAGAGAGAGGCAGAGTCGTGCTTTCACCGTCGACGGCAATGGCGAGGCTGAAGCTTCTCAACGGAATGGTTGTCAGTGAAAAGCCCTGGCGTAAACCACTATCAATTGTAAACTGTGGAGAAGGAGATTGTATGATAACGATTAAATTTAAACCAGAAGCCGGTGGAGCATCGCAATTCGGAAGTGAGTGGGAGAGTATGAGACCGTGCAAGCCGAGCCCTAACGAATATTATTGTATGCTGATTTATCTCCATTTTTTTTTCCGGCAAAAGGTGTTATCTAAACGAACTCGGTTAAATTTCACAATAAGTTAATAATTATGTGGTTCAAATTCATATTTGACGAGAATCAAATATAAAATCTTACAAGTAAATCTCACGCTATAAATATAAAAAAATGTTACAATACCGTAATACTAAATGACATTTTTTATGTTCTTTTGGTCCCATGTGACAATAGAATTTCTATATTTTGAACTTTATTCTTTCAAAAAATATTAATTAAAAATATTAGAGAGTTTTGAGTTTAAGGCTACTGTTTGGTACTTGAGAATGGGAAACTGTTGCATTTCCCATGTTTGGTAAGTCCGGGATTAAAAAATGATGGTGACTGATAGAAAACTAGGGGAAAATGAAACCTCCACCCCCTTTGGTATTCACTTTCTTTCGGAAACCAAAAAAGGCATTAATTGTCGATTGTTTTATGATGAATATATCCCATTAATATTAACGAATGCTGATTATATCCGCAAAAAGTAGTATTTTCTACCTAATTTTCATTGTAACCAACATAGAAAAGAAATTTTGCATTTTCCTTCCCGAGGAAGAGACATGGGAAATCAAATGTAGTGAATTCATTTTCGAGTACTAAATGCGGCCTAATTATGAAATTTTAGATAAGAGGGTTCCATAAAAAAAAATGAAAAGATCAAAGGGTTTAGTAGTCTTCCTCTTGAAAGCGATTCAATCTAGATCATTGTAGCTCCAAATATAAATCGTACCAATTTGTGGTTGAGCCAGCATTAGAGGATGTCAAGTTGATGTTGTCTTAAAAGCATTTTGAACTGTCTATCTATTTGTTACAATTGATTGACTAAACGATTTTAGTTTTAATTGGTTTTTTTTATAGAGATGACATTTACAAAGTTATTTATAATATGAACAGTTCCAATCAGAAACACGAAATTCTGTAAAAAAAATCCACAAAGTATTTTGAGGAGCAAGTCCTTATCAACTCTAAGGAGCCAAGCTCTTCTCTTTTAAATTTAAGTACCAAAGCTTCAATTGACAAAAACTTTAGACCCCATTACTCCAATTTTCTCTATATAAATTAATGAGTTGGGATTTTTATTTTATTTTTTATTTTTATTTTTTGAGAATTTAATGAGTTGGGATTTAGATTTTCTGGAAGAAAATGAGGGAGAGAAATTAAGAGGAACACTAGAATTTTCAATAATTCAAATATTGTAACTGAAATTAATAGTAAGGAGAGCAAGATCTAGGTGTTGGATTCTGTTTAAATGCATTAACGATCTGAGGTCTATCAACTAATATTTTTCCAAAGTTTTTTTTTTTAACAGGCCGTGAATTTCGAGAAAAGTTGTGTTTCCTTTAGCACTAATCTCTCCAACTATGATAAGCAACTTCTTGCAGACTGTTTGGGTGTGAAGAGAGTGGATTTTCATGATAGGGATTTGGGTTTACCGATGCTAGTTTGAAAGTTGAAGAAGGAAACTTTTTTGTATGTTAAGGATTGTCTTTGGAAAAAACTACAAAGTTGGCATGGTGGCCTGTTGAGTTGCGTTGGTAGAGAGCTGTTAGTGAAAATAGTGGCTTAAGCCTTGCCTATGTATTCTATGCAATGCTTTCTTCTGCCCAAATCTTTTTGTGAAGAGTTAAATACTATGATTGCAAAATTTTGGTGGAGTGGTGATCCGAGTAAGCGGAAAATCCATTAACTCAATTGGCGCCAATTATGCAAGCCTAAACTCAAAAGGGGTTTGGGATTCAGAGATCTCTTTGCTTTTAACCTTGCACTATTGTCGAAACAAGCTTGGAGGTTTATTCAACAACCTAATTCTATTGCCTACTGTATTTTCAAAGCCCGATAATTCCCAACCACGGACTTTCTCAGTGCTCGGGTTAATGCCAACGGTTCGTATGTTTGGAGGAGTATTGCGGTTGCAAGGCCAGTGGTCATTAAAAGGTACCAGTGGCAAGAGGGAAATGGGAAGAATGTCAAAATTTGGCAAGATAATTGGTTGCCGAGAGACTTATTTTCGAGTATTGAGTCCACCGTTAAAATATTGGGATGCGGAGGCCACGGTGAACAAGCTCTTTGTTGCAGGTTTGAGATGGTGGCATGTTGGGCTGCTTCATGAATTGTTCTATCAGGAGGAGGTGGAGCAAATTTAAGTCTTTCGTTAAGCTTATAGACAATTATGGATTGTCGAATTTGGCATTATGAACGCAATGGAAATGTTTTTGTTCAAAGTGTTTACCATGTGGCTCTCTCTGGCAATTGTTTCTTTTGAAAGGGATGGCGCAAGTATCTTTGCCTCTCTGCTTAATGATGGAAGGGACAAGTTATGGAATGTATGTGTTCCAGGGAAGGTCAAGATTTGTGCTTGGCGTGCATGTATGGATGCTCTTTCCACCAAATTGAACCTTATTAAACTAAGAGTGAATTTGGATAATGTTTGTGTGCTTTATGGTTCCTATGGTGAATCGGTAGAACATGTGTTGAGGGATTGCAGCATGGTGAAGGCCGTTTGGTTTGGTCGTCTGGGGTTCAGGCTTAAGGATGACGTTAGCCAGCAGTTTCTGCAGTGGTTATTAAGTCTTGCTCTACACTCTCCTTCCTCAGTTTTTTATTTCTATTTGATGATTATTTGGATGTTGTGGAAGAATAGAAATGATGCTATTTGGAATGGGGCTTGGTTGTCGCCGCAGAAGCTGATAGTTCGAACAGAGGGTTGGTTGTAAGAGTATTAGAAGTGGCATAAATCAGATGCGAAGAAGTCTGTTCGTTTTATCTAGAAATATAATAAACCTGATGTTGGTTGGGTTAAATGTAATTTTGATGGAGCATAGATCTAACAAGAGTTGTAGGGAGGTTTTGGAGCTGTTCTACAAGACCATAAGGGAGAGTTCATAGCTGCAGCTGCCGACTCCATTGGAAGGACAAGTTATGCGTTCCATGCTAAGCTTTTTGCTGCCCGTCAAGCTGTGTTATTGGCCCAAGATTTCTACCCTAATGGTAAAAGTATAATTTTTGAAGGTGATTCTAGTTTGGCACTGCTGCCATGAAGGGACAAGATGAAGACTGCTCACTGTTGGGTCTTATAATCAACAATCTTTGCTATTTAATCCAGTCTTTTCCTCAGTTGTTGTTGAACCACGTGCAGCGGGGTGATAACTCAGCAGCACACTGGCTTGCTCAAATGGTTGTTGGTAGTAATTAACAGTTCATGTGGTTTAAAGATCCCCCTAATTTGCTTAGAGATATTTTGTCCGAAGAAAGTTTGTAAGTTTGATATATTGTTATTTGAGGATAGGCTTCATTTCATCGTGTGGGACGCTCTTTTCCCTTCGACCGAGTTGAAAGCCCTAACAAGGTTTTATTGAGGCACACTATACATATTATCCTCAGTTTGTACGTGTTCAGTTTGTTTGCAATGAATATTGTACTTCTCTTAAAATAATAATAATAATAATAATAATAATTAATACGCTCCATGGTTTGATTAAACGCATATTTTCCAAGTTTGATAAACCTATTTTGTTTTTGTGTTT
>JAOTRO020189214.1:0-10690 GCA_028566515.2 Pyracantha coccinea | reverse complement strand
ATATAAACAATATTTGATGAAGACTGACCTCACGATGTAAGATGTGATTGGAGGATTCCCTGGATCCTCACAAAGAGAATCTAGCGAGGATCCTCTCTCCATATCAAAATTCCACACAACAAATATTTTATTCCTTGTCTCATTTATAGAGAATAAAATACAAACCTGTTTGAATAGGTAAACCAAATCAAATAAGTAAGAGTGATGCTAGAGCACCATTTAGTTGAACCATATTTCATAAACTACATGATGTGGCAGTTGATGGGTAGACTCCATTTTTTTTAATTTAAAAAAAAAGTATTATCTACACTAAGGGGTGTGGCAGTATGCTAAGTCTCACAATGAGCTAGCAACAATATGATTTAAATTCACTTTTGACTAGAATCGAACATAAGCCCTCTCATTTGCAAGTTAAGAGAAATGTCACTAGACCGTAATACTAAGTGACAGTTAAACTCCTTTTAATCATTAAGAAAAGAATTCAACCATCAACCGCCACATCATGTGCTCTACAGGATTTAGTCTCCCTACCCTAATTACTTGAGGATGAGGAAACCTACATAATAAAATAAAATAGCTAAGGAGACGTTTGATAACCTTTGACAAATTAAACCTTTCCCTTTTTATTCTACAACAGTTTTTTCACTTCTTTGTTTTCATTTTCAGATTTTTATTCTGCAACAGTTTTCATTTTTTTGTTTGTTTCATTTTCAGATTTTGATTTTGATTTTATTTTTTAAATTAAAAACAAAATAATTATCAAATAGCTTTTAAATTCTTCATTTCTAATAATCGAGTAAAAGTAGACTTTCAACATATGTGTCGGCAGAGCAGGGGGATTGGGAATCTTGGTAGTCAATAAGCCTAAGATGGAATCCGAATCTGAGAACAGTGGAAATCCTCGAAGGATACCCAATGACTCATTTGACAGAGATACTAAACCGTGGAAACGGATCATTTTCCCGGCATCTGGGAGATTCTATGATTGTGTCTGTTCATCGTATATTGTGCGGTCAGAAGTCATTTTAAATTTTAAATTTTAAATTAAATATAAATAGTACCTAATGAAAATTAACCATACGATATACGATGAACGACCACGATCACAGGATCCCCCGATCCTTAGGAAAAGGATCCGGCGAGCTAAACCATTACTTGAACCATGCATTCCCCACCGGATCCTTTTCCCTAAACCATTACTTGAACCGTGCATCTAAAAACGTTTCTTAATCTCTAAGGAATGCCGAATCTAGAAACACTCAAATGTTTTATCAGAGATAATGGAGTGGCAAAATATGCAGCTTCCTGTAGGCTGTAGTGCGGTGGAGAGCGATTAGAAAAGTATAGCTCGCAACCGGGGAGACCTGAGTTGGATGGAACTGGTTATCTGGTGGTGCAGTGGTTGGGTCGTTGGGGCAAGGTGGCCTGAAGTTGCAGATCATCGGTGCGGGGCAGGGGAGGTTGGGCTGGAGCCTGGAGCCTGGAGCCACCATTATCCAAAACAGTATGAGGTTGAGCTAATGCAGCTCTCTTCTTTCTATTTATCACTTGTCACTGAGATACTGTGTGGCATACAACAGTCGATGCTGGCCAACACACAGCAATTCAGGCATAGATGGTCATGAAAATTGTAACTTCCGACATGTTTCTTAATCGAGTGAAATCAGAAATATATGTGCACCATGATCCGACAGAATTTGTGATCAAGAACCCAATTCATAACTTGCAACTAGAATTTCAACTAAAAAGATTTACATTTGCACATAATACCCTGTCTTACGGAGGAAAAAGTACTGAAAGAGGACCACTTGAATTCAAGACCAAAAAGCATAAATAGCATTGATGAGACAAAATTTCTTAGGCTGGGTGAGAAGTGCCCTTCTTGCGATTCTTCAAGGAATTGCAAAAGAAGGTGAAACCAGCTTTTAGTTCTCCCGGGAGTGAAAGTTGAAGGGGGAGCACCAAGGGACGAACTTGCTCACTTTTCTTCCTCACAGAAAATGGTTGTGCTAAAGCCGGCTGCTGCTTGTTTAGGCCTTCAATAACAAATGAGAATGCCCCAAAAGTGAGACAGCTTTGTAGAAGAGCCTGGGGTGCACCTGCAAATTAAATGTGGTATTCTAAATTAAAGATACAACTGTACAGAAACTGCTTTATTGATTAGCGGGGAAAAGACTTGCTCGTTATAACAATCCAAACATGTGTAAGAACAAAAATCGGGAGTTCTATAGATATTAAGAATTTATATTTTAATAGCACAGTCAATGAGTTTATTGCCAATTTATAAATTATCGAACTCTGTAATACGATGGACACCTGGAAAACTAAGAGCAAGACCAGTGCAACATCCAGCTACTCCAGCATTAATGACTGCAGAGGAAGAAAGAGTGAACACGATATAATGAATGAATAACGCAAAAGTACTATTTCTGCATTCAAGTTCCCATACCATCATCCTTTCCTCGCAGCCTCTTCAACATGCAGACAACCAAACTGTGCACTCCAGACAAAACTGCAAATGTCTGAAAAGGGGAAAATATAAAAAGAAACCTTAACAACTGAATTCAAAGAAACATTCGACATTTCAAATAGCATTTCACAAAAAAACTAAACTAATTACACTCAGATTGCAATGCTATCATTTAATAATAGGAATTCCCATACCTTAGCAGAAGATCCTGCATCTGCAAAGGATCCCTTAAATCCTTTTTTCTTGAACAACCCCGCACCTGAAACAAATCCAGGCAAGGTAAAACAAAAAAATCCCTGTCCGATTGACATGTGTATGTAAAAAAAAAGATAAACTGGGGCTGAGTTTGCTGAAGCTGGGTTTGCTCATCTAATAACTCATTGCTAAACTTGATATCAAGACAATCTTCAATCTCTAGCTGTTTTTACATGTATAAAAATCAGGTGACAGCCGCCACACTGAGTAATGCAATATCGAGCCAAACTCAACTCAACCAAAGTTTGAGTGGCATGTTTTGTTCTACATCCCCTCATTATGGGAACACGGCATAGAGAAATGACTGGCATTATCCAAATGGACTAATTACTCCATAAATCTAACAATCACAAACAATCGGAATTCTCTCATAAGAACGGCTTGTTTTAGATGCAATGAGCATAGAAAGGAACCAAGCATACAGCAGTATAAAGTTCAGAATGCCGCATGTACAAGTCCATCCACAACCTTAAACTACACAGTGCAATTCTCGAGCCTTAAAATATCAACTTAACCCCAATTTATTGCTTCACTATATTTTATCAGTTCCAGCAGGAAATCATCAAAACTGCAGTCCCTATTACAACAAATTAACTAATTTAACCCCAAATTGACCCTATAAACCACAATCTCACATCTCAAAACACAGGAGGAATTCTGAACAAAACCCACCAAAAAATAGGGAAGAGAAAATTCACTCCTTTTCCTGAACCCTAAATAATCATCTAATAAAAGCATAACCACCACTCAAATTCCCATATAGGAACACCACAATTATGCAATTAAAAGCTTCACAAACACAAACATACACTCACCGCGCGCACACACACACACACACACACACACACACATATATATATATATAGACACACATAGGGACAGAGAGAACGAGAGAGAGAGAGAGGGAGGACCGTATCCAAAAATGAAGCCCATGAACGCGCCGCCAGCGGAGTCTCCGGCGAACCTGAGAAGGCAGACAGCAGGGCCACTGGGGGAGGCAGGGACTAAGGAGTTTGAAGAGTTAGGGTTAGGATTAGTATCGAGCTCAGTGTTGGGATCCATCTCAGTGTTTGGAGCATCAACCGACGTCGTCGCCATGGCCGGCTGCTACTCGCTCTGTCTATCCAATGTCCAAAAGCAGAAATAACTCAAATCCTAAACCGACACTACAATCAATACGCCTCCTTGTTATTTCCGCATTTTATTTGCTTAGTAATTCTTCTCAAGATTAGTTTTAAACAAGATGAAACGACGTCGGACCGGCACTATTTTGATTTTTTTTATTTTTTAACAAACGAGATTATCTACGTTAAATAGAGTAGTGAGCTTAGCCTCACGATGTGTAGTAATAATGTAGTTCAAATTCATTTTCTATTTTGATTCATTTTAGTTACTAGAGTTTTGCCCTAAATTCAATTTGTTGACACTACCTTCTAGATGTATAGCCGATGAAAATTTATAATATTGTGTTTAGGTATACGCGGATACTTTAACCGTAAAGAGGTGGTTATGGAGGATAGTAAACGGGTATGAGGAGGATTTGGGGTCCAAGTCATGGATCGATGAAGATATTGCCATTCCCGATATGTACCCGACCCGATTATATGTGTATTAAAAAAGCAAATTTATAAATTATGTTTGTAAATCTTTTTTATTGGGCCTTGCGACGTCTCGTATTTTCTTTTTATTGAATAACTCTTTTGAGATGGAGTGAAACATTCAACTCATTGTAGCTTGCCATAACAATTGTGTCGAATTTTTACAAAGTTATTTACTTTTCGTTAGGTTTTCTTGTTTGCGTAATTACGTTGCATGGTCAAAGTTTAGAGATACAAAATTTCATGATAAGGGGTTGGCGGCTTGGGGTTTGGAGGTACCTTCCTCTGTAGAGGCGGGGATGGAGAAACCCGAATTGTGAAGGTTGGGTTGGCCATCAACCTCGTCCAACACGCCCAAGTTGAACTTTAATACTGAGTTACTAACTAATTAGGGCTTGAGCGCTCTGATCAAATAGAACGTTAATTTTAACCTCACAGTCTCAGGCCCAATGGAAGCCCAGCAGTGAAGTGTGAACCAAGCGGCCATCCTTAACAGTCCTCCACTGCCACTTCTCGTTCCCGAAATTCAGCTCATATTTTCCCCTCAAGGCCTCCTTTCACCCTGACACTCAGAGATTCCGACAATCCAATCACTCCGAAAAGGTAATTTCTGATCTTTAATTCATATCTGGCTTTTTTTTCTTTTTTACAGTCTCATTCCTCATTTCTTGTAATTGCCGGATTGCTTTTGCGCTTAAACACTGAAATTTCATTGTCAATTATTTGGTTTGACAAATGGAGCTAACCAGAAATGTGATTTTGATTTAGGGTTTAGGGTTTAGGGATTGGTTGTCAACTAATTAGGGTTTAGGGGGTTTAGGGTTTAGGGTTTAGTATATACCAGCTGAAGACATTCTATGTTACGTTGTAGACTGAATGCCAGTTTTGGGTTTTTAACAGCCTGTACCTCTGTGAATTCATGAATGCTTACTTTTCAGGAATCAGCATATACTAAAATAATGCACGTTTTGATTATGTAGCGTGAATGCGTCATTGCTTGATTAAGTGTGTGTTTGTTGTGGTGATACCTGCCCCTAAAATTTTAGAGAAAACATGACTGCCATTTGCATTGTAATTAAGCTGCACATAATACTCTATCAATTCTTTTGGTATCTTTGGGTGAGGAACCTTCAAATTCGAAGGGATTTAGGGATCGTGATGAAGGGATGGATCACAAAAAAAAATGATAGGAGGAAATAGAAATGCACCACATGAGCATTACAAAAGGCATGATGGAGAGATTTGCAAATGACTACTTGGGAGGAGTCATTTACAAATCCCATAGCTTTGTAATGATCATGAGGCGCATTTTCTAATTCCTCCTATCTAACTTTCTTTGATCCATTTCTTCTTTATTTTGCCTAAATACCTTGGAATTTGGAAGTCCTTCGCACAAACATACCTTTAAGCTGGTATGGCATAATGTTATTTCTTCTGGTTATTACTCAATTATATGTTGAAGCGGACAAGAAGATGCTGCAGTATATTGTGTTTTACTACTTTATATCAAAGGACAGGATAGGATACCTTCAATTTTGGCATTGTTCTTTCTTTGGACAATCTGTAAATTAGATAAAAGAACTTTTTAACCATTGAAATAATAGTTAAAGCGATTATAAGAAAATTGGGAAGCTTTAGTATGCTTGTATTAAATTTGAGTTGTTGGTTTTATTTCTTCAAGTTACGAGAATTCTTTCCTGACCCTGTACTCAAACAAATATACAGGTGAAGGGCCATTACCCTCCATGGATTCCCTTATGTAGGATTTATGTGCAGAAATGTGACCTAGTTTTCTAGTTCTCTAGATATACTTTTCAAGATTTCAAATCTTCATATGTCTTACTTCACAGCTAATCATTCCAACTACACAGCTATAAGAGATTTTAAAAACATCACCACAATACCATTTTGCTTCTGACAGAGTCTTCGTTTAGGTGAGTGACATTTGAGGGTTGGATTTTGCACAGAGAAGGATGGGGAGAATGATATTGAATAATGCATTGAGATCGATAGTGAATGCGGAGAGAAGGGGGAAAGATACTGTGGAGTTGAAACCCATATCCACAGTAATGTCATCATTCCTCAAAATCATGAAACATCGAGGTAAAACCCTATAATCTCCTCTTTTTTTGTATATATTTTGATAATGGAGACTAACTATTTACTATGTACTTTCGGATATGGATTTTTGTAAAGTTAATTTGTTGAGAGGGTTTTGAAGACAGTAAACTTGTAGTGAATAAGGATCTATAGAACTGGGTTCAGTTAGTTGGGGTGGGCTCTAGGAATTTGGCTTTAATCAACATAGGTTTATTTAATTTTTATTTTTATTATTTCACATAAACAAGAAAATGGTATCTGGACAGGCTGACCAGTTTTAGGGCTTTATGTCTTTCATCCGAGCTTACCTACGATGCCAAATGCCAGTTTAATGTCATGGATTTAATGTCAGTTTATGAATTAGATAAACTGGTGATGGTTTATAACACTGCCTTCATTTTGAATAATAACACTGCCTTCATTCTGATGCATTCCATAATCAGGCATGCTTGAATGAGATAAATAAATAATAAGACTGTTCGAGGATATATTGCTTCAAATAAATTGGTGATGGTTTTAAAACTCGCTATTAGAGGACTAGCATTATAGGCAACTTGTAATTAATTATGGGATGCTTTGGCTACATTTGTAGTTTTAATTGGAGACATGGTTTTACTTTTTTGAAAAATAATATTTATATATGATATTCTTTCTCTACTTAAATGAAGAAGTTCGTAATTGGCTTACCGAAAAAGTTTACTTTCTAATGTAAATTAATGTTAGGATATCTTTCAACAGTTATTTAAATATGCCTGTCTTCGAAACCAAATGGGGAATTTAGTTTCCACTGTATTTATAGAAGGGGGCTCTGTTGTATAGTTGTATTAAAAATACAGAAGAAAGACAGTGGAGCATTTTTGCATGTACCATGTGCATCACACTTCTTGTTTGTTTCTTTGGAAGGGGAGTAGGAGGGGGTGTATCAAAAAGTCCAAATAAGCTCCAAATGTTATTTATCAATTTGTTGCATGTAGTAATTTTCCTGACTCTGGTATGCTTTCTTTAGGTTATATCAAGGATTTTCAAGTTTTTGATCCGCATAGAGTGGGGAGGATAACAGTTCAACTACAAGGCAGGGTTAATGATTGTAAAGCTCTTACTTACAGGCAGGATGTGAAGGCAAGAGATATTGAAGAGTACAAAATGCAAAAGCTTCCGACACGACAGGTTGGTTAACCTCTTGGTGTCGAAAGATGTGAAAAAGTTCTTTTGTTGTCCGTTATTATTTAAAGTTGCCTGCTGGGATGTGTGGATTTTTCTGTTAATGGGTTTTGCTCTCTTCATGCAGTGGGGTTATGTTGTGATTACTACTCCCGAAGGTGTGTTGGATCACGAAGAGGCTGGTAAGCGTAATGTTGGGGGTCAGGTTCTTGGCTATTTTCATTAGATGGGGAAGGGAGAAATGTTCTCTGGTATGATGATATTCTGACTTCACCAACGTGAGTTTGTTGTTTTGTTTACCTCAATATCAAGTTATGTGAATCTGGTGTCAACTTATGATTTAGATAAATGGTAGAACAGGATCATTCCTCTTGAAACGGCGCTCTTGTTTATTACAAAAATGGTAGCAGCATATAGTAAACCAGTCTATTACTCTTTTAAACCTATTTTGAAGCATATTTTCCTGGGCATGCTAGTGAATTTTGATAGGCACAATTGTTCACTTTTTCTTTTGGGTCAGGGTTTGCTGGTTTTGATTTATGTATCGGTACTGAGAAAGACGTGATCACTTATCTAGCGTATCCGTGGTCAGAATTCAACTCCGGGCATGTGGGATGCGTGATGACATCTCTCTCTGCTGTCTTTGCAATTGCTAATTTGCTATACAATCAGAGATATGACCTTTAGAGGTCAACAGAGATTTGTGTGTTGATGGAAAGATGTTTTGATTGCAAATGGTGATGGGCAAGTGGAACTCGCTTACAGAAAATACCATATACTACCGCTGCATCAATTCGACAGTAATTTGCATCAACGATTCACTCTACTTCTACGATCTAGGGAAAAAAAACATAGATCCATCCATTTTGCCAACAAAATTGTGTTTTTGTATCTCATTTTACCTCCTACTGTTAAATCCTTTAAATATTCTGTAAATATATTGACGTCTCCTATGAGTTACTCGTTGTTTTATTATCGTGGAAATATTTTTGCTCATCACCTCATGATTATTGTGGAACAAGTCATTCTCAAAGGAAACAATTAACCATCCTCTCCAACTCCCCACCACCTCAGAAATTTGGCCCTCTCTGTTTTTGATCAGTTTCAACCTGATATTCATATCCCACAAGTTCTCTTCTATCGTCGTTGGTGCGATGAAGTCAATATCGAACTCCATGCATTCTCTGTTTGCTGAAAAACTCAAGCTTCTAAAGAAATCATTGTCGGAAGCCCTCACTTGCTTATATCCCTTTGAGGGAAAAGTCGACTCCAATGTTTCGAGCAGCTGCAATGATCATGGAGCTGCATTTTCTTGAGGACCAAATTAACCGTTCCATATCAGACATTTTGGAGAAACCTGAATGTTCTACTTGTTCAGGCCAACTTGTTTGAATGTGGTGGATTTGGCGATAAGGTCGCGGATGCTTCAACATTCAGCACATTAATAAAGCACTGGGCTGAAGTTGCCCTCAGCACAGCCAGTACTAGTGATCATGCCGTGCTTTCCCACAAGATTTCTTCAACTCACCAAAACCTACCTTCCTAAAGACAAGTGCCTCACACAGAGACCCGTATTTGATGCCTTAAACATTTCTGCTCTCAAGACCAAAGCCGCCAGTGCAGCAGTACCAAATCCAACGCATGTTGAAGCAGTGCCAGCGCTCATTTGGAAATGCGCAGTGGAATCATCGACATCAATTTTGGGTTTTACAAGTGCAGGCTTTGTTCAAGCAGTTTTGTTCGAGCGGTGAACTTGAGGAAAGGATTATCAGCTCAGGTTTTGGCGCCGGTAAGCATGTTCGGGCATCTCGTGTGGTGCTTCAGGGCGATGTACTTAGAGAGTGAATTAGACGCGAAAATTTGGTTGTGAAACTCCGAAAAGGCATTGAAGTATATAAAGAAGAGTACCCTAATGGTGATGTGGTAATGCGCGCAAACCATCAAAGAGTCTGGCAACCTGGGAAGACATGATGTAGAAAGCTATGCTTGTACCAGTTGGCGCCGGCTTCCCTTGTACAAAGCCAGTTTCGGGTGGGGAAAGCCAGCATGGGTGAGCATTTGTAGTAGGGCCGGTCCTGAGAATTTGGGGGTCCTAGCAAGTCTTCAAAATGGGGCCCTAGAGTTCTCCGATCCTCGATCGTACGTTGTTATATATTAAAAAAAAAATTGCTAAATACATGAAAAAGTCTATTTGTACATCAGATATCATTAAAAATTAATACAAAAAAAAGAGATGTACAAACATTACTTAAATATTACTCATCTCACATATTTAGACGCAAATGTACTAATTAAGTTCACGTAATCTAATTTTTCAATCAATTCTTTTTCAACTACCTATGATTTTATTTTTTGATATTTTTATTGAATTTGAATTGTAAAAAATTTATATATGTTTAAAAAAAATTTGGGGGCCCCTCCAAAGTGGGGGCTCTAGGCGGGCGCCTACTTCAGCTACTCTCAGGGCCGACCTTGCTTGAGAATCACTCAACCCAGAGACAACGAAATCATTATCATCGCTAATCGTGGATTAACTCACATGATCAAATTAAACGCTTGATTTTAGAAGGAGGAAGCGTCACTCACTTCAATCACACAAAACAAAGAATTTTTTTTATAGGAAAAAATGCATTAAAACGAGAAACCACGAATACAACCACCGTCCATAGAGTCTAAATTATAAGCTGGACAAGCAAATGAATGAATACAATACTTTGTAATAATCTTGGTGATTCCTATTCCAAACCTCAATTTTGGTATGCCATGACGCCACCAAAGAAAAAGTTGTAGATTCTTGTGTTAGTTGCGTAGAAAATTCTATAAAATGAGGAAGGAATAAAACACCATATTGGTGTTGCGCGTCTACTATCGATGATTCTCTCAGAAAAGCAAAAAAAAGAAAAAGAAAAAAAAAGTGAAATTGACATATTATATGGAATTTATATTAGGGATTTTTGTGAACGGGGAGAGGGGGCTTCAAAATTGGCACCTCAAAAAAAAAAAAAAAAAAACTAAACTATCGTTGTATAAGAGTTAGCCGGTTATGTAAGATCTATACTTTATTGTTTTTTTCTCAAGATATATACTTAATTAAGATATACGAGTA
>JAOTRO020189205.1:0-10691 GCA_028566515.2 Pyracantha coccinea | reverse complement strand
TGCTCTTGAATTCAATAAGAAATATTCTCCCAGTTCTTGAGTGCTTGATCAAATATACATTTCTGTCAAATGTTCATTCTTGGTTTTAACATCTGGTATCAGAGCCCCATCACGAGGCCTAATCAAAGCTTGCAAAGACTGGAGCTAGAACAACGACATGGCATCGGAGAGTAGTTTCGTGCAACCTGTGATACCAAAGTTTGATGGGCATTATGATCACTGGAGTATGCTCATGGAAAATTTCTTGCGTTCCAATGAGTATTGGAACCTCGTGGAGACCGGGATCCTTGCAGTAGCAGAAGGAGTTAATCCCATTGATGGACAAAAGAAGACGATTGAAGATCAAAGTTGAAGGATTTGAAGGCAAAAACTTACTTGTTTCAAGCTATTGACCGCTTTATCTTAGAGACGATTTTGAAGAAAGAAACAGCGAAGGACATTTGGGATTCATTGAAGTAGAAGTACCAGGGAACTGCACAAGTCAAGCGTGTACAGTTGCAAGTTATTCGCAAAGAGTTTAAGGTGCTTCATATAAAGGTAGGTGAATCTGTGAACGATTATTTTGCACGGACCTTCACCATAGCCAACAAGATGAGGGTTCATGGAGAGAAAATGAGGGATGTGGTGGTTATTGAGAAAATTCTGAGATCCATGACTCCAAAATATGACTATGTTGTATGTTCTATTAATGAGTCTAACGATCTGGATGCCCTATCCATTAATGAGATGCAAGGTAGCTTCTTGGTTCATGAACAACGGATGAGTAAGCACACTGTGGATGAGCAAGCATTGAAGGTTACCTATAACCCTCAATTCAGGGGTAGAGGAGGCGGACGTGGTGCATTTCGAGGTCGTGGTCGAGGAAGGGGTAGGTATGGCCTTGATAGGTCTACCATTGAATGCTACAAGTGTCACGAACTTGGTCATTTTCAGTGGGAGTACACCAAGAAAGACAAAGATGGAAAAGTCAATTACGCAGAAACAAGTGAAGAGATGTTGTTGATAGCTTATGTGGATGTCCAAGAAGCTGGCAGAGATGAACTTTGGTTTCTTGACTCAGGTTGTAGCAACCATATGAGTGGGAACAATGAGTTGTTCTCAGAGTTAGATGAAAGCTTTAGAGAACACGTGAAGATGGGACACAACTCAAGCCTTTCTGTGCTGGGGAAAGGGAACATTCGAATAGAAGTGAATGGTCTTGTGCAAGTGATTACGGGAGTATTCTAAGTGCCGAAATTGAAGAACAACCTACTGAGCATTGGTCAGCTGTAAGAGAATGGCCTTACCATCCCCGTGCAACGTGGAAAATGCAAAATTTATCATCCTAAAAGGGGTTTGGTCATGGAAACAGAAATGTCTTCCAACAGAATGTTTATCATTCTTGCTTGCTCACTGTTAAAAGAACAACATTGCTTCAACTCGACTATTGAAGATCAATCTCAACTTTGGCACCGTAGGTATGGTCACTTAAGTTGGAATGGTCTCAAGGTACTTCAACAGAAGAAGATGGTGCAAGGATTACCATAATTCAAGGCCCCTACAAAGGTGTGTGAGAGCTGTCTGGTGGGAAAACAGCAAAGAGATCCGTTTCCAAAAGCAAGCACATGGAGAGCTTATCAGATTCTTCAATTGGTACATGCTGATATATGTGGCCTAATTAGCCCTACTTCAAATAGCAAGAAAAGGTATCTCATTACCTTTATTGATGATTTTAATCGAAAGACATGGGTGTATTTTTTTGGTTGAAAAAATTAGAAGCCTTTGATACTTTCCAAAGCTATAATGCTAAAATTTGAAAAAGAAACTGGTGCATGCATAAGGAGGCTTCGTACGGATCAAGGGGGCGAATTTACATCACGTGAGTTCACAAACTTTTGTGATGAAAATGGGATACAAAGGCAATTAACTGTTGTGTACACTCCCCAACAAAATGGGGTCGCAGAGAGGAAGAACCGAACCATTATGAATATGGTTCGAAGCATGCTTTCAAAGAAGAAGGTTCCAAAGACATTCTGGTCAGAAGCAGTGAACTAGACGATTCATGTTTTAAACAGGAGCTCGACACTTACAGTGAAGAATATGACTCTAGAAGAAGCTTGGAGTGGCTATAAACCATCAGTTAACCACTTCAGGGTTTTTGGGTGTATTTCTCATGTTCGTGTTCTTGATAACAAGATAGTTAAGCTTGATGACAAGAGCTCAAATTGCATCTTGCTTGGAGTAAGTGAGGAGTCAAAGGCATATCGATTATTTGATCCAGTTTCTTAGAAAATAGTCGTGAGCCGAGATGTGATTTTCAAAGAAGACAAAGGCTGGGAATGGGACAACGATCATCATAAGGCAGCTATGCAAGATTTTGAATTGCCAATGGAAGAAGTGGAACACATTGAAGAAAATGGAAAGGAAACCGATGAGAGCTGAGAAGATGGAGATTCTGACCAGATTGATAGCTCAGATAACTTATCTAATGAGTTAATAAATGAAGACTCTAGCACCCCTGGTGAAGGACGAATTAGAAGACAACCCATATGGATGAGGGATTACGAAAGCGGGTAGGGACTTTCTGAGGAAGAAGACATGGCTTACCTGTCTATGTTTGTTAACAGTGATCCAATTTCATATGAAGAAGCCAAGAAGCATGCAAAATGGAGAAAAGCAATGAACTCAGAAATTGAAGCCTTAGAGAAAAATGACACATGGGTGTTAACTGACCTGCCATGGGGGGGGAAATGATTGGTGTAAAATGGATCTATAAAACAAAGATCAATGAGAAGGGTGAAGTGGATAAATACAAAGCTCGCTTGGTTGCAAAAGGGTACAGCCAAACCCATGAAGTCGACTATGCTGAGGTGTTTGCTCCAGTTGCTCGCATGGACACTATTCGACTTGTGATCTCACTTGCAGCATAAGAAACTGGTCCATTTACCAGTTAGACGTCAAATCAGCTTTCTTACATGGAGAACTTAGTGAAGAAGTCTACGTTGCACAACCTCCTGGATATGTACAAAAGGGTCACGAGCAGAAGGTATACAAGCTTAAAAAGGCTCCATATGGCCTTAAACAAGCTCCCTGAGCTTGGTACAGTCGTATAGAGTCCTACTTTCTCAAGGAAGGATTTACAAAGTGTCCCTATGAACACACATTGTTCATCAAAGCAACGGATGAAGGTAAAATGTTGATTGTTTGTCTCTATGTAGATGATCTTATATTTACTGGAAATGATGAGTTAATGTTCAAAGAGTTTAAGCATTCTATGATGGATGAGTTTGACATGACTGATCTTGGGAGGATAGGTTATTTCCTCGGTATTGAAGTGCTGCAGAGGCCGAATGATATATTTATTAGTCAACGGAAATATGCTCATGAGGTGTTAGAGAGGTTCAACATGGATTAGTGCAACCCAGTCCATAATCCTATTGTTCCTGATTTCAAGCTTGTCAAAGATGAAGATGGGGTACAAGTTGACAACACTCTCTATAAACAAATCGTGGGCCGTCTAATGTACTTGACTGCCACACATCCTGACTTGATGTTTATAGTAAGTTTGATTAGTAGATATATGGAGCGTCCAACTCAAATGCATATTCGAGCAGCTAAAAGGGCATTGAGATACTTGAAGGGCACAATCAATCTTGGGATGTTTGACAGGAATGGATGAAATGAGGAGCTTATTGGGTTTATAAACAGTGACTATGCCGGTGACCAGGATGATAGGAAGAGTACTCAAGGTATGTTTTTATGCTGAGCTCAGGGGCAGTGTCATGGTCTTCGGAGAAACAACCAGTGGTCACTTTGTCTACTACCGAAGCTGAATTTATTGCTGCAGCATCGAGTGCGTGTCAAGCAGTGTGGTTAAGGAGAATCCTGCAGCAGCTTGGTCATGATCAATGTAAGGTTACCACAATATACTCTGATAATAGCTCAGCAATTAAGCTTTCAAGGAATCCTGTGATGCACGGTCGTAGCAAACACATAGATGTGCGCTTTCACTTTCTTTGTCAGCTCACCAAAGATGAAGTTGTGCAGTTGGTTCAGTGCAATACTCAAGAGCAGGTTGCAGATATAATGACTAAACCTCTGAAGCTTGATGTGTTCCTGAAGCTACGTGACTTGTTGGGTATTTGTTTATATCCAAGCATAAACTGATTGCTAATAGGAATCAGATTAAGGGAGGATGTTGAAGTTTTTAGGGTTACCTAGCTGTTAGGGTTGGGTTTCCTGGTTTGTAGGTTTGTTTCAAGTAGTGGATAATAATCCCTAACTTTGAGGGATACGCTTGTTTAGGTTTGTTTCCATCACTAGTCATGTACCACGTAATTAGGTTGTGTAAACGTGGGTTGTTATGATTTCCTTTCCAGTTTGTTTTGCATGGCTATTTAATGCCATTGTATGCTCTTGAATTCAATAAGAAATATTCTCCCAGTTCTTGAGTGCTTGATCAAATATACATTTATGTCAAACATTCATTCTTGGTTTTTAACATCTGGTATCAGAGCCCCATCACGGGGCCTGATCAAAGCTTACAAAGACCGGAGCTAGAACAATGACATGGCAGCGGAGAGTAGTTTCGTGCAACCTGCGATACCAAAGTTTGATGGGCATTATGATCACTGGAATATGCTCATGGAAAATTTCTTACGCTCCAAGGAGTATTAGAGCCTCATGGAGACCGGATCCTTGCAGCAGCAGAAGGAGTTGATCCCACTGATAGACAGAAGACGATTGAAGATCAAAAGTTGAAGGATTTGAAGGCAAAAAACTACCTGTTTCAAGCTATTGACCGCTCTATCTTATAGACGATTTTGAAGAAAGAAACAGCGAAGGACATTTGGGATTCATTGAAACGAAAGTACTAGGGAACTGCACGAGTCAAGCGTACACAGTTGCAAGCTCTTCGCAAAGAGTTTGAGGTGCTTCATATGAAGGTAGGTGAATCTATGAATGATTATTTTGCACGGAGCCTCACCATTTCCAACAAGATGAGGGTTCATGGAGAGAAAATGGGGGATGTGGTGGTTATTGAGAAAATTATGAATCGATGACTCCAAAATATGACTATGTTGTATGTTCTATTGAGGAGTCTAACGATCTGGATGCCCTATCCATTGATGAGATGCAAAGTAGCTTGTTGGTTCATGAACAACGGATGAGTAGGCACACCGTGGATGAGCAAGCACTGAAGGTTACCTATGACCCTCAATCAGGGGGTAGAGGAGGCGGATGTGGTGCGTTTCGAGGACGAAGTCGAGGAAGGAGTAGGTATGGCCTTGATAGGTCTACCATTGAATGCTACAAGCACGAACTTGGTCATTTTCAGTGGGAGTGCACCAAGAAAGACAAAGATGGAAAAGTAAATTACACAAGAACAAGTGAAGAGATGTTGCTGATGGCTTATGTGGATGTCCAGGAAGCTGGCAGAGAGAAACTTTGGTTTCTCAACTCAGGTTGCAATAACCATATGAGTGGAAAAAAGGAGTTGTTCTTAGAGTTAGATGAAAGCTTTAGAGAACACGTGAAGATGGGAAACAACTCAAGTCTTGTTGTGTTGGGGAAAGGGAACATTCAAATGGAAGTGAATGGTCTTGTGCAAGTGATTACGGGAGTATTCTATATGCCGGAATTGAAGAACAACCTACTGAGCATTGGTCAGCTGCAAGAGAAGAGCCTTACCATCCTTGTGCAACGTGGAAAATGCAAAATTTATCATCCTGGGAGGGGTTTGATCGTGGAAACAGAAATGTCTTCCAACAGAATGTTTATCTTTTGTGCTCGCTCACTGTTAAAAGAACAACATTGCTTGAACTCGACTATTGAAGATCAATCTCAACTTTGGCACCGTAGGTATGGTCACTTAAGTTGGAATGGTCTTAGGGTACTTCAACAGAAGAAGATGGTGCAAGGATTACCACAGTTCAAGGCCCCTGCAAAGGTGTGTGAGAGCTACCTGGTGGGAAAAAAGCAAAGAGATCCATTTCCAAAAGTTTCCAAAAGTAAGCACATGGAGAGCTTCTCAGATTCTTCAATTGGTACATGCTGATATATGTGGCCCAATTAACCCTACTTCAAACAACAAGAAAAGGTATCTCATTACATTTATTGATGACTTTAGTCGAAAGACATGGGTGTATTTTTTGGTAGAAAAATCAGAAGCATTTGATACTTTCAAAAGCTATAAGGCTAAAATTGAAAAAGAAACTGGCACATGCATAAGGAGGCTTCGTACGGATCGAGGGGGCGAATTTACATCACGTGAGTTCAGAAACTTTTGTGATGAAAATGGGATACAAAGGTAATTAACTGCTGCATACACTCCCCAACAAAATGGGGTCGCAGAGAGGAAGAACTGAACCATTATGAATATGGTTCAAAGCATGCTTTCAGAGAAAAAGGTTCCAAAGACATATGGCCAGAAGTAGTGAACTGGACAATTCATGTTTTAAACAGAAGCCTAACACTTACAGTGAAGAATATGACTCCAGAAGAAGCTTGGAGTGGTTATAAACCATCAGTGAACCACTTCAGGGTTTTTGGGTGTATTTCTCATGTTCATGTTCCTGATAACAAGAGAGTTAAGCTTGATGACAAGAGCTCAAAGTGCATCTTGCTTGGAGTAAGTGAGGAATCAAAGGCATATCGACTATTTGATCCAGTTTCTCAGAAAATAGTCGTGAGCCGAGATGTGATTTTCGAAGAAGACAAAGGCTGGGAATGGGATAATGATTATCATAAGGCAGCTATGCAAGATCTTGAATGGCCAATGGAAGAAGGAGAAGACTTTGAAGAAAATGGAGGGGAAACGGATGAAAGCCGAGAAGATGAAGATTATGACCAGATTGATAGCTCAGATAACTCATCTAATGAGTTAACAAATGAAGACTCTAGGACCCCCGGTGAAGGACGAATTAGGAGACAACCCATATGGATGAAGGATTACAAGAGCGGGCAGGAACTTTCTGAGGAAGAAGATATGGCTTACCTGGCCATGTTTGTTGACAGTGATCCAATTTTGTATGAGGAAGCCGAGAAGCATGCAAAATGGAGAGAAGCAATGAACTCATAAATTGAAGCCATAGAGAAAAATGACACATGGGTGTTAACTGACCTGCCACGAGGGGGAAAATGATTGGTGTAAAATGGATATTTAATACAAAGATCAACGAGAAGGGTGAAGTGGATAAATACAAAGCTCGTTTGGTTGCAAAAGGGAACAGCCAAACCCATGGAGTCAACTATGTTGAGGTGTTTGCTCCAGTTGCTCGCATGGACACCATTCGACTTGTGATCTCACTTGCAGCACAAGAAAACTGGCCCATTTACTAGTTAGACGTCAAAATCCACCTTCTTACATGGGGAACTTAGTGTAGAAGTCTACGTTGCACAACCTCCTGGATATGTACAAAAGGATCACGAACAGAAGGTATACAAGCTCAAAAAGGCTCTATATGGCCTTAAACAAGCTCCCCGAGCTTGGTATAGTCGTATAGAGTCCTACTTTCTCAAGGAAGGATTTACAAAGTGTCCCTATGAACACACTTTGTTCATCAAAGCAACAGATGGTATGTACCAAACTATAGGATTTACAAAGTGTCCCTATGAACACACTTTGAATACGCAGCGGAATAAAAATTTGTAATGATCATTGGTTCACATATTAGTTCTCAAAATATAGGTATGTACCAAACAATAATTGAAATGTGACAATTCTTGCAAAGCAAGAACCAACGGAAAGGACATGGAGAGAAGAGAGAGGAAGAAGAAGAAAACAAAAAGAACAACTCCAACAAGAAACCCATTCTCCATTTCTTATTACCTTCTTTCTTTTACATGTTATTAAGGCTTTAAGTCACCTTTCGTTGTATTTGTAAGTCTCTCATATATAGTGAAAGACAATGAAAGCAAACACTAGTGGATGTAGTCGATTTGACAAACCACTTAAATCATGCGTTTATGCTCCACTCAGTACTACGGTCTGGTGGTATTCCTCTTCACTTGGAAGTGAGAGGTCTTAGGTTCGAATCTCGTGGGTGGCGAATTTGATACCAAATTATGCTGCCCATTGTGTAGCTTTGCCAAACTCTCCCTCCCCTTAGTGTAAAGATATCGATGTACTGAAAATAAAAAAAAATAAAAAATCATGTGTTTATGCATTTACATTTTGAGATCATTGCCATGAGAAGGACTTCCACCAAACCATCGAAAATCTCCCTTTACTTTCCCTGAGAATGTGTACGATAAGTAAGAGACAAATTCCAGAAAATGCATGAAAGCTTACCCAACAATTCTCTCCAAAACTCGCCATTATTTTCATCTATCAAAAGAAAGATATCCAAAAACTAAAAATTTGTTCAGCCTATTTAACATACCAAAAAGCCATCATCCGTAGCTTATATCAAAGTACTTCCTTCATGAAAGTTGTTTGTATGTCGCTTTATAACATATCCAAATCCCAAAAAGATTCAATGGTCCATTCATTCCAGATTATCGAAATACTATCACAACCTTGAAAATCCCTAAAAAACCCTATAGTCATGTTTGGAGCTTCAAAACTCTAACTCCTAGCTCAAATGGAAACACTTCCTTCATAAAAGTTGTTCCTTACCATCTCTTCTATAACGTATCTAAAAAGCACGACAATCTAATCTATGTGTTGACTTGTATGCCAGGTTGAACAGCTGATGTACGGTTGAGCTAGCCTTCTCTGCCAGCCTCTTTGTATGGCCAACATCTTCAATTTCTGTCGCTCACTTTCATGGAAGTTTTTCAGCAATTTGACTCCTATTACATATGTAGAATTTCAGCTATATTAAAGAAGAGAGAGGGGAAGTGGTGAAGGAAGAAAGAAAACAAGAGGGAGCAAATGAATTTGAAAATAATAAAAAGGAGGAAATGGTGATGTATTGTTTATCATTTTTGTTGTTGTTAAAGATTATTACTTTGTTGTTGATTTGTGATTATATTACTCATGTTACTAATTAATTTGATTTATGTTGAAACTTGCAGGCTTGTTAGAGAAAATGTGACTATTGATCTCTATGTGAACATGACATATATGCATTGCAAAGCAAGAAAACGAGTTGTGTTGTGTCAAGTGCTCATTTGTGTAAAGTGTTTAAGTTATGAAGATATTCAAGGGTTGGAGAATGCCTTGAACATAAAATAATGAAATCTGTATATGTCAAGTGTTGGGGGAAGGGCGTGAATATACAATTGGGCATCGGGGGAAGTGCCTATATAGCAAAATGAAAGTGAGAATTGGGCCCGGGAGTTAACTCATATTCTAAGGTATTCGGAGCCAAGTGGTATAACCATGGTATGAAACGTGCAGGATTAGGTGCCTTAGGTATGTGTTAGTGAGATTATAGAAGCGAGTGAGTGCATTCATCCATCTCATTTGCATATATTTTCATTTGAAATAATTATTACATTCTAACTATATTTAATAGGAAAACTAATGAAAAGTCCCCAAAAAACTTCTCTTTTAATGAAAAGTCATTTTTGAAGGTATAGTAAATAGTGTCAGTTAAAGGTAAAAAGTGATTTTTCGTTAAAAGTAAACAGTACCGGGACCTTTTTATTAAGACTCCCTTATTTAATCGGTACTTTTTGTTGTTAATTAATTTGTGCACTAATGTTATTTCCGCTGCGTATTTGATAAATTATGTGGTAAACTCAAGTTATTTCCGCTGTGTATTTTTATTATGTAAAACTTTGTTATTTGATGTAGTGTGTGATTGTTACAAATAATTTTATTTTAATTTTTCCACCATGTCTTGGTTGTAGAATTTATTTCTATAGCTAAGATGTGGCTCACTCCTTTGCACTTGAATAGTCTTTATTCGCGAGTCGGGGCGTGACAAAATCAGCCCAACCAAAATAACATGCTGATTTGTCAATTTTACCCCTAATGTTTTAGGTTAACTTATCTTAATTAATCCCTTAGTTTAGTTATTTTGAAATCAGCACAACCGAATGGAAGGCTTTTTTTTTTTTTTTTTTGCAGAACAGTTGTCCTGGAACTGTTTGAAGCTTTTGAGAGTCCATTTCGAAATTCTAATCGTCGTGTTGTTCGTTTCTGTTAGTTTAGGTTTTTCGAAAGAAGCCTAGTTCTTCAATTCTTTTTTCAAAACTAGTTGAAGGTTATAAGATTCTATTTTCATATCCTGATGTTCATTGTTGTTCATCGTTTCACTGGAGTTCGGTAATTTGATCACCGTTCTTCATAGTTTAATTAGAGTTATGTTTTTTGTTTGAAGGTCATCGACACTATATTACTAATTTGAATGTGATTTTGTTGTTTAGTTTTGCAAGTAATTTGTTTATTTTTTGTTAATTTGTGTTCAGATTACAAGATATCAGTTAGTTGATTCCCACTTTTGGATCGAATACTAATGATTTCCACTTTTTGGGATTGGAATTCCCCACGTTGCCATTTGATGAGGGTGACCCTCGTGGCCTTAATTTTTAGCACCAAATGAAACTTAGGAACACCAACGACAAGTTGCTCCCAAGCTACTCTAATGACTACATCACACCCATGCCTCGACCAAAATTCTTCAAAACGAAAAAATAGCGATAGGAGTTCTCTTACTCATGTCACATGAGAACTCATGGTTAGGATAATGCAAAGTAGTCCTTTGACCTGAGGCATCATAGTTGTCTTATGGTTAGGTCCTTGATCTTTGACTATGTCA
>JAOTRO020189186.1:0-10691 GCA_028566515.2 Pyracantha coccinea | reverse complement strand
CCATACACAGAGAGCTAAAGAGAACAGAAAACAAGAAAAATATAGTAAAATATATGTATAAATTTTAATATAGCAAGGTTCAATATTTTATGGGTTTTTGGACAAAGGAGAGCCCCATAATTTCAAACCCTAGAACAAATAGAAAACAAAGGGGATCGAGTGCAGAGAAAGGGAAGGGTATTAGTTGAGGAGAGAGGTGCAAGGAGGAGGAGAGAGATATCATAAAGTGGCAAACGCAGCATTCTCAACATCTAAAGTACATAAATATAAAATGTATATGCTTATAAAATAGCAGAGATAAAATATTTCACTTCTTTAGTAACTTTTACTTTTTTAAATGTGGGAATTGAATTTTCTATGTTGACACTGAATGTGGTTGAAATTGAATACTCGAATATGAAACATTAGTTATTGTAAAGAGGAATAACATTTTCTGACCATATATATTAGTTGATAAGTTGTTAAATAATCAATTATTATACATGTAATAATTGTGTTATCAAGCGTTATTTTATTTAAACTAATCTAAAATACAACGGTGAGAGAGAACTCAAACTCAAATGAGATCAATTGGGAAATCAATCATGCTTATACACTCTAGTTTGGGTTCGATTACCACCAATCCCCCCTCCCCTCCTTTAACAACTAACTATCTAAGAATTGATGTGCTTAAAAAGTAGCATGCGGTGTGATCATGGCGACAATATGTACATAAGAACTGATACGTATTATTTTACATCAATTATGATGATAAATTTTAACAAAAATAAATAATTCAAAAAACTTCTCTATTTCTACGAAGTATTCTTGAGACCAAAAAAGAAACCCTAGCCATAAGGGGAGGAGGATCCTCCTCCCCATGCCGTACCTTCTTCTCCTTCCTTAGTCTTTTGTGGTGACTCCGTCTGAGTTATACTCAAGTTTTAGTACTTTATCATAATTTCTAATGTGCTCCTTATGTTTGAGAAATATATACGATATTCATTAATGAGAGAAATAAGTACAAATCGATGAGGATATGGTGCATATAAACGTGCTCCTAATTCAATGATCAATCCAATCACTCTCTTAAAAACTCTTTCCAAAATTTATTTTCTCTTAGTTATAACTGCTTTTGGAGGAGTTCGTTGCTATCTACTTAAGTATTTTTTTGCCATCTTCACCTATATTAGCTAGCTACTATATGTGCGTAAATGTACCGCTAGAGATCATGTTTTCCGCAGATCCGCCCATTATTCCACAATGATTTCTATGAGTTTAATAGTGGCTTTACTTCATGTAGTGTCGGTGATTATCATGATTTAAGCTTGTGGGTTTGTCTTAATTTGGTGATTTGAGTTGTAATGTTGACACGGTTGATCCCTTGATGTAATTTTAACATTTTCGTATTGAAATTGAGTTCTTTTGTTTACTTAATAAATAATAATACATAAAAATAAAAATAAAAAAAACCCTTGCCGTTTTCGTTATCATGTTGTCATGAATTGTTAAATTAAAAGAAGTCTAGTGATTTTTCCCAATATTAAAAGAACTATCAGTTCCGATTCCGTACTGCCCATTGAATAGCAGGGAAAAAAAAACTGTTACATAATTTTGTTCATAAAATATGTTACAAAATGATGTTGGATCAACTAGCTAGTGTCGCTTTCTTTAAACATTACTCAATATTTACTTGAGATTATACAGTTTAATTAAGTACTACCTTTCTTAAAAAAAAAAATTATTCTATTGGCCAAACCTTTCTAACAAGTTTCTTTAATTAAATGTTGGAGCATAGGTGGTGTTGATCTAAAGGATCTATTGTTTGATAGATATCCTTGGCAACTAATCCTCTTGATAGTTCGGTAGTAGCATCTAAATGTGCAAATGTCGTGGGCGGAGTAGGATCTGTCAAATCGTTTGCAGGTACATAAACTGCTTGAATAGAAGTTATAAGCCCCTCTTTAATTGGTAGTAGTTTTTTCTTGTAAAGTACCCATTTCAGTACCAAGGATGGGTTGATAACCCACATGAGAAGGCATTCTACTCAATAAAGCAGCTAATTAAATATTTGTTTAAATAGCTTATTTGTTTGAAAGCCTTCTGAAAATCGTATTCAAAGGGATTTAATAAAAGTGGACAGAAATCTAGATATATCAAGACCTCCCTCTCCCTCTTAAGACCTCTTCCTTACGAGATCTAACATACGTAGACACAATTTAGTATGTTTACACAGGAGAACAGTATATATGGGATCAATTAGCACCCTAGTCAATCCCTTTTTTTTTTCTTATAAATTTATTATTATTAAAGAGAGGAGTGTGTTCATAACTATTAAAGAGAGGAGGAGGAGTTTCGCGGGAAGCATAGATGGAAACCCAACACCCAATCCCTTAGAATATTAGACCACATGCAAAACACTTAATCAAAAGGCTAGGAAGAAGATTGGTATACAAATTGTACGTGAATCCATATACATTTTCATTCATGTGTTAGTAAATACATGAAAAGTCAATTATAATAATATAATAATTGTTTCTTAGTAAATGCATAAGAAAGTCACTCGTTTTTTATATAACGTGTAAATAGATATATTGTCAAAGATAATAAAATACTCCACAGAAACTCAGGAATTTTTTTTCTTTCTTTCCTCTCATATTTAAGATCTACTATAACAAGAAACACAATTAGGAGTATCCTTCATCTCATCCTAGTTCATGTAACTTGAACTTACTAAGGTTTTTGGGAGACCGATGACTTTTTGGGAGAGAAATATATGATGAAGTGTCCTAAGCCAATGCTTTCCTTTCCTTAAAATTTGGCCCCCTCCTTTATATCTTTTAATAGAATATTTAGAGTTCATCATCCATGTGCATGGCCAGTATGTTAATCATATAAGAGGAGCTTGAGAGAAATTAAATATTCATATTCATATAGGAAAAGGCATGCATTGAGTTAAACTTGAGATGTGTATTTAATTGTATTAAAAATATGAGAGATTAATCAAATATTCTTTTAAGTTGCTGCGCTGGAATTTTATATTTAATTTTCGTATTTTTATATTTTTAAACATTTTTGTTATGTTGGATAAAGCAGAATGGTATACTGTGTTGGATAAAGGTTCAATATTGTATATGTAATTTGCTATTGTACATCCAAGAGGATTTTTTCTGGATTCTTTTTGTGAGGATTCTAGAAATTCTTAAATCATGACCATTTATCATATATTGTATGGTCAATTTTCATCAAGTACTATTATATTTAATTTTAAATAAAAATATTTAAAATAATTTTTAATTGCACAATATACGATGAAGAAACACGATTTGATAATTCTTATGATCCTCACAATGAGAATCCAGAGAGATCCTCATTCATTCTCACATGGCTTGGTGCTAGCTAGGTAGCTACTTGTATAAAGTGTCTATCACATCGCAACCCATTTTATATGCCATCCATTTGTGGTGCACCAGTAGTCATGATGGTTTCATAGAATCGAAGAATCTCAAGGGTCTCATGCGTACCATAAAATTTTTGGAGTGTGTATCCACATATCTTCTTTTATTTTTCATATATTTTTTAATATTTGAACGTCGGATTGAATGAATTGAAGAAGAACAAAGGATAAAAATTCAAAAGGAATGTACGAGAAGTAAAAAAAAAAATGTGTATAGGTAGCATATCCCAAATTTCAACTCGATAAAGATATGCCTAATTTTTATTTTAGATCATCTCTTCTTCTTTTTTATCCTTCGAGTTTTCTTTAGTTCTAGTTCTGCAATAATTTTGTTTAAATAATAACTAATACAGAATGCTATACTTTGTCCGTGGCTAATTCAGTTTCAATAGTTTTTTGGCCAAAACACAATGAAAGGCCTCGTTTGATTAAATGACTGGATTGAAATAATAATCCTCTAAATTTAAGGTATTTTGAAGGTCGAGAAGACATTTTCATTCTGAAAGAATTGAAGGAAGATTAGTCAGAAAAAATCTCTCTTCTAATCAGAACTCCTTTTAGAGAGAATTAGAATGGAATAAACCCTAATCCTCTAACAATGAAAGGCCTCGAAGATCATGCAGTAAAGCATCACATGAAGTGGTTGCATATGTTTCCAGGGTGAACGATATGTGCTAATGGATACATTCGATTATAATAAAATCTAATATCAGTCAACCATTTAGAAAGACAATAAAACGACCTACTAACTAAAATCTTTTGTTCAATTATCTAATCCAAATGATCAACATCACCGTCACAGGAATACTGCATGAAAGGAGTGAAGGAACTTTTATTTTATTTTTTTTGTTTCGTTGAACTTTCAGAAAACAAAAATTATTAAAGAAATAAGAGTACAGCATGTAATATAGAATTGGCTAATATGTTTGGTTGGTGAAAACCTGAGAGCAAATAAAAGATAATACTTGCATTCATGGGAATGCACATATTTTACTTTTTGTGAATAATGTATTTTCATAGTATAAGTTCTATAATTAGAATCATTCAATTTCTCCTTCATCATTTGAAATCATCTATACAAAAAATTCATTTGAATAGAAGATCATTTAAGCATCCAAAAGTTTGTAACAAATGGACAATGAGAGTCCAAGTAACATATTCATGATGAATCATCCATTTATTTGATACATTTGAATGATTCAACAATCTATGAATCGAATGATGATTTTTTTGTCTATAGAGATGATTTTCAAATGAAAATTAAGAAATTGAACGGTTTTGATCATAAAACTTATATACTAGGAGTGCAATTTGGTTTGGGTCAGCTCGAATCCGTTCATGTCCAGCCCGATTTCAAACCCAATTGGGCGGGTTAGAAAGAAGGAAAAATCCGCCCAAACCCAACCCAACCTCAACCCGATCATTTATTGGGTTGGGTTGGATTGATGTCTTGCCCGCCATGTCAATCCAAACCCAACCCTATTTTGAGCTTGAATTTTCTCATGCACATATTATACATCCTACTTCATATTATATAAATTATGTGTAATTTGGAATGACTATATTTGAAGTTTATTGTTAGTTTTTATATGGATAATGAATTATAGTGTCACTTTTACATTTCTTTTGGTTGAAGATTTGGTATACGTCTTGTAATTTAATTTCAATTTTGCATGGTTGAAACATTCAAAATAGTCTCCAAGTTGTTCGCTTTATCTTTTGTGTGGTTGATGATGTGCAAATGAAATTTTAACTAATATTAATGTTGTTTGGTTCAGAATTTGAAAAATCATGCAAAACAATGTGTTATAATAAGATTGAACTCGATAAAGTTGGGCAAACCAGAATCCAACTTGAAAAAACCCCGAACTTGACTAAACCCTAACCCAACCCAAACCCAAATTGTGGAAGGTCAATCCAACTTCTCACCCCTTCGAGTTGCACCCTATTATATATTGTAAAGATACTTTATTAGCAAAGAATGAAATATGTGTTGAAAATATGTAAATATTATCTTAAATAAAATTATTTTTTTTCTCGTCGAAAAGGGATAAAATTTTCATTTGAGTCCAAGATTTTGGTAAGTGCTCCCCATGAATTTCGGGCAACAAGGCCTACAGGTTCCAAAAGCTGTCATAAAAGTAACACACAAAAAAAGCTATGCATTTGGCTCTGTAAAATGAAAGCACACATAAAACGCAGTGAGTAAAACACAGACAATCGATAAATAATAATAATACCCTAAGAAAAATAACAAATAATAAGCCATATGTATGAACGAAGGGGTTGCCCTAACCTAAAGGACGAAAACCGTATCTTGGATTTTGCTCATCCAATCCCATCTATCCTTGGATGCGAGATTTGACCAATCCTCTTTTATCATTTCTGTCCACATGATATTTCACCATCATTCTTTCTTTCACTCCCCAATTCGCAAGGTCATCTTTGTTTATTTGTCGACGAGCTTGACCATACATACATACATACATACATACATAAATACATTTGTCATACGTATCAACGTGTAAGAATGTCAAGGGACAGTTTTATGGATATTGACAATTAGTATTATTCAAAGCTTTCATGCTTCATACGGAAAGCAAATGTTACTATCAAAGAAGCAAGATAATTAATTAAGTCAATAATTATAAGCTTCAATTTACCAATCAAATGACCTAAAGCTAACTTTGCACATTGAATACCAAAATGACCCATCAACACTCAATTAAGATCGCTAATCGATTTGGGAGGAGCCTATTAGCTCTAATCTTGTAGAATGGGGTGCAAAGGGTAAGATTTTCCATTTTCACGAGAGCAAACATTTTTGTTGAGGGAAATTCACGTCTCAACTGTTTTGTATGTTGATAGCGTGTTTTTATGACCAGAACACCATCGTTTAAGTTGTCCAACATAAATTATAATCTTCAAATGGTTTTATTGACTCTGATCAAACACCCTACCAATAAATTATAATAATCATCCATTAAACAAATGGTCATGTGTTTTAGGTGTGAAATGATGCTCCAAAAACCTGTTAACTGTGTAAGACTTGGCTCATTATACACTTGACATGGTTTAATAATGAGATAATTGAAGTAGTAGTCCTTGATTTTGAGTACAATTAGAGCTTTGGTCCGTGAATTAAAAATTTGTGAGTTTTTGTCGTTGAACTTGTTATAATGTGTATTAATTGTCTGTTTGGCTAACTGCATTAGAACTTTCATCCACTTTTTGTACTTTACAAACCCTTTATTTTCGACGAAAGTGCTTATAGAGTTGGCCAAAAAAATTATAACTCTACATTATAATAAATTCAGAAATCAATAATTATAAATTTTTAATGTAAGAAGCCTAGTTACAAATTTTAATATCTTTGTCCAACTTTGACTATTTCAAAAGATGATCAAGCACTTAGCATCATTTTACAATTGTTTAAGGGCAAGTGCTCCTTATGGAACCTAATGACATGCAATTTGTCGTTTTGAGAATTAAAATATTGACAACTTTCATTGATTATCTCAACAACGACAATATCATCGACCAATCAAAACGTGTCTACGGACACAAGAAAAGTAATTAACAGTACCCTAATGTCTCATCAAATCCGGGGTCCCCACCACTTTGTGATTAAGACTATTATATTTCCAACCTAATCTTGTCATATGAAATACATAATGTTGTGGGATTGTCAATTAGATCATACTTGGAAGGCAATTAGATCATGGCTCCACCTAACCTTTGTGCGCATTTTAAGCAATTCGAAGGTTAATGCTTCTTCGGTGCAAGTTGGATTGAATATTCCAATTCGAAATGAAAATTTATGTTCTGAGTTCGAACATTTTCTAAAAGATTTAGACGGTAATTGAAACGTATACGTCCGATTTGAAATTCTGAAAATTCTAATCCAAAATCTTTCTAACTTAGTGACGAATTCAGAAATTGTCTGTAAAAAAGAGAAATTTAAAAGGGTAGAAGGTTCCAACAAAATTTAACTAAAAAAGAAGTGTTCTTTGTAACAAGAGGCACGAGAAACACACAACAAAACCAAAAGAAATCACCTTTTCATTTGACATTCACAGAAAAGAAGAACGATTATTCTCAACAGGTTTAACTGACTAGAGAGTATTGACCAAATGGAGAAAGGCATACTAGTTGAAAGATGGTTTTGGTTGCTACTAGACCATGAATATATTTGAATAACAAACACATGAAAGACATGAATAAACTTGAATAATAAATAAATAAAACATGATGAACCATACTTGCAGCATTCGAAGCTAACTTAAGTTAGTGACTTTATTTTATTTTATTTTATTTTATTTTGATGGAAAAGAGCAATACATCACAAGGAGAAACCCCTAGTACAACCTAAACACAAATGATCAAACAATAAGGCTCTATTTGCAACGGGCTGCAAGGACCTATCCCAAATGTGGAGATTTCCATACTGGAAGTCCGCATCAGTAACGGCATCAGCCACAAAGTTCGCTTCGCGATACACGTGATTCCAAGAGATATGCTCGAAAGATCCCGTTATAAATTTGAAGTCTTCAATGATACTCCTCACTCTCCAGGGGACACTGCTAGTTCCCTAGACCGCCTCAATTATAAGCTTTGAATCCCCTTCCACCATGATCCTTTGGAGCCTTCTGCATCTCGCCATCCAAAGTGCATCCCTTAGAGCCAAGCGCTCCGCAACATTGATTGAAACCTCCCTTAAGTGTCTTGCCCTAGCGACCACCGGATCACCATTATCATTTCGAATGACGAAACCCCCAGTCGCTACATTATTCTTGACTGACCCATCAAAATTTAGTTTGACAAAATCATCACCCGAAGGAAGCCATCTGATTAATCGATCCTATTTCTTCCGAGAAACCACATCTTTTTTATTAGCATTGTTATAATCATTCGCCATATTAAAGGCCAAAGTCGCCACTCTAGAAGGGTGGACCTTAACTTTATTGAAAACCATATTATTCCTAATTTTCCAAATCTTCCAACACATAATAAGGGCAAAGCTAAGACTCGAAAGATTCTCACCGTCATTAGAATCCAAAGTGCAAAGCCACTCAAACAAATTACAGCTACTTTGGTTAGGAGGAGGTTTAATTTTCGGATTATTAGTCCAAATTTGCTTGGCATACTCACAATTTATAAAAAGGTGATCTTGATCTTCAGCATCTCCATTACACAATAAGCAGGTTTCACTAATCGTGTTAATAAATTTATGGATTTTGCTTCTAGTATGAAGCTTATTAAGAATCAATAGCCAACTGAAAATTTTGACCTTATTGGGAATATTGAGTTTCCACATTCTATTTAGCAGCTTGTTCTTCGAGTCGTCACTCAGGTTGCCGATTTCACACTAAATCTTCCATTAGCATCTAAGCCCCAGCACGAGTAGTCATTCTTATCATATATAAGCAACGGAATGCTACAAATCTTCCTATTGAGTTCCTCATCCACATACCCACTCAACAATTCTCTGTTCCAAGACCCATCAGTAATGAAATGACAAACCCTAAAACCTAAATCAATTTGACTTAATTGGTCATCCGGTAAAAGGTTTCGTAAGGGGAAAGGAAAAACCCAAATTTGGGTCCAGAACATAATGTCTCTACCATTTCCCACAATCCAGCGCACCCCTTTTTCAATAACAGGCCTAGCATTTAAAATTCCTTTCCAGGCTACCGAGTGATTTTGTCTCACTTTGGCATCGGCATCCATAAAGTTCTCCCTACGAAGATACTTTTGTTTAACTAACTGAACCCACCAGTTCTGATCGTCAGTGAGAACCTTCCATCCAAGTTTAGCCAGGCAAGCATTGTTAAAACAGTTACCTTTTCTAACACCCAAGCAACAGTTACCTTTTCTAACACCCAAGCAACCATTACATTTCGGTGGACAAACTTTGTCCCAAGCAACAGGGTTCATCTTAGCTTCCTTCCCCCCAAAGAAACTTTCTGTTTTCTTTATCCAGTAACTTGGTGAACTTTGCAGGGCATTTGAAACAAGGCATCATATGATTAGGCATACCACAAAGATTAGCCTTAATTAAAGTGATCCTGCCCACTTTCAAGAGTATTGGCTTTCCAACCCGCTAATTTGTTTTTAATCTTTAACTCAATATCCTTTGTATTTACTGGGTCCCTCCAGCAGATAATGTTATTCATACCTAAATACTTACCTATAGTAGTCTTGTGTTGGATCTGGATAATATTAGCGATCTCAACATGTACACTATTAGCAGTATTCCCAGAAAAGTAGAAAGAAGACTTACGGAAATTTATCTTTTGTCCTAAGGCAGAAGCAAACATATTCAAAATATTTAAGATATTTCTAGCAGCTCCTTTAGATGCTTTAGCAAAAATGAGGCAGTCATCAGCAAACATTAAATTGGACACCTCAAAACTTCTGGGAGAAGTTAAGAGCCTGACACTGGTTTTAGGATTCAATGCCAAATTGTTAAAATGTCTAATTAACGGCTCCATGCAAAGAATAAAAATGTAGGGCGATAAAGAATCTCCTTGTCTAATTCCCCTAGAAGGTCTAAAATAACCATGAGCTTTGCCATTAATCATAATTGACATAGATATGGACGAAATACATTCCATAATGAGATTTATCCAATGATTGTTCATCCCAAATTTGGTTAATACCAACCGAATATAATCCCAACTCAACATATCATACGCTTTTTCCAGGTCTAGTTTCACTGCCATTGCTCCCATACCCTTTTTTCTTCGTTTAAAAGACGACAAGATCTCATGAGCAATAAGAATATTGTCGTGTATAGATCTCTTTGGAGCAAACGCTCCCCTGATTATTCAAAATACACTTTTCTAGAATAGGTTTAAGCCCATTCAAAATACACTATTTCAGGATTTTCCACCTTGGGGATAAGAGCAATATTCGTATGATTAATCAAACTTAAGCTAGACCCATTCAAAAAAAAAAAGTCTTTTACAAGATTAACAACTGAAGGCCCAACGACATCCCTACATTTTTTTTTATAGAAAATTGCATGAAAGCCATCGGGGCCTGGGGCTTTTAACGCCCCAATACCATTGACAGCCTTGTAAATTTCATCATCACAAATAGGGCTAAGTAAATCCAAGTTTTGGCTTTCAGTTATACAAGAATTAATTATACCAGTAAAAGTTGACATCATATCATTATTCAGAGTAGACTGGCCAGTAAAACACAGTTTGAAATCCTGCACAAAAACCTGTTCCATACCCTCCCCCTTTAT
>JAOTRO020189179.1:0-10691 GCA_028566515.2 Pyracantha coccinea | reverse complement strand
GGTAAATGGGTAAACGGGTATTAAACAGTTACGGTTAAATGGGTATGCGGTTATGGGTATGGTTAACCGTTTATAAATGGTTATGGGTATGAGTATAACCATTTAGGCAATTACCCAACGGGTAAACAGTTATGCGGGTATGAGCATAAACGGTTATGGGTAAATAACCACGGTTAACCGCCCGCATAACTGTTGCCCATCCCTATTGACTAGTGAATTTCTTTGGGTCTATTTGTTTTGGATTGGGTTGTCCTTTAATAATTTTTTTTAACAGAACTACTAAATGGTATTAAAAATGAGATTAAATTGCGAAAATACTTCTTTTTTTTTCTTACTTACAAATCTCATTAATAAAAAAGTTGACCTACTCACTAGTCCGGATTATTGAAGACAAACCCTTAGTAAAGAGAAATTTAAATGTAATAAGGATACAATAGTGAAATTCTTCTAACCTGTCACAAATCACCAATCTAGAGCAAAGGGATTCATTAATTGTTGAATAAAGTAAAATATCTCATATCGATAATCTCACAAGACTGTCGGTGAAAAAATTTAAGGCTCAAGCAGTGAGCTACTTCCCATGAATCCTAAATTTAGGGGAGTGGAGCTAGAATAAAAGAGCATGATCGAACATTACATGAAATGTGAAACATGGAGAAATACAAGGAAAGTGGGACTTGGAGCCTAAGACTTGAATGCCTATAAAAGGCTAATAACCACACCAGCATAGGGGTTTTTGGGAAACAAAAGAAAGGAAAAAGAAAAAAGAAAGAAAGAAAAAGAAAGAAGTATCAGTGTACTTTTTTTTTGAACAAGTGATATTATCTACACCAAGATCAACTCCAACCTATGGCCTAAAACCTATAATTTCTCTTCTATTCCCCCCTCCCCCCTCCAAAAAAAAAAAATCTATTCCAACCCTAGTTCTATTCCCAGCCTCAAACCTTAAACTCATTTCTAGGCCAAATTTAGCCCAAGATTTCCCCCAGGATTAGTGGGGCTGGGCCACTATATATGTATATTTTATTTAGTTTTATATTTATAAATTCATTGAATCCAACAGTTAAGATCTAATTTGATGAAATTCAACGGTGAAAAAAAAATTAATTGCCCAAATTTAAATCTAATTGCTAAAGTAATTAAAAAAAAAAATCTTTTATGAGTTTCTTTTTTTTTCATAGTGTTTAACGAGTTTCATGGTGTCGGTCAGTGATTTTTCAATATTTATCGGAATATAAATATTTTTGGTTTAAAATGTTCAAAAAATTATATTAGGATAGTGTACATAATTTTTTTTTTAATTTACTTAAAAGAAAAAATTAGCCTAACTTTATTCTTTAATAATCTTGGGCTAAAAAATTTAGGCCAGAAGGGTTGGAGCAGAAAAACAGTTTCTGGATTAAAACCTAAATTTTATGGGCTCAGAATTTTATGTTTTAGGCCAAGGGTTTAGAGATGGTCTAAGAGGATTGGGTGGGCTTAGCCTCACAATGGGTTAGCAATAATGTGGTTCAAACTAACATTTGGCGATAATCGAACCTAAAATCTCTCATTTACAAGTGAAAATGAATACCACTAGACCGTAGTACTAAGTGGCATCAGTGTATCAATTTTAAACACTTTTGAAGTTTCTTGTTTGAGGAACATTTTTGACCAATTATTTTTGTTGATGTTTGTGACACCAAAAATGCTATTTACTTTAGTGTTGGCTATCCTAATTTATTTTTATGAATATTTTAGCCTAAAAAAAGTTAGATTCCGATATATAATGAAAATTTACTAAACCGACTATTCTCTTTAAACAAAACATTGCATTAGCTATTGATTTAATTTTGGATTGTTGGATTTTTTTTATTGTTAAATTCATCATATTTTATCTCATTCGTTAAATTTAATGTTTTTATAAATTTCAATTAAATAATTTTGATTAAGAACTGTTGGATCAACCAACAATGCAAATCAATGCTGCCCCGATCAAAATAATGCAATTGGGATTGCACATGGGCAGCTGACAACCCATCAAGCTGGGCCCCATTTCCCACAGCCTTTCCCTTTTTCCTTTCCTTTTTCCTGTACTATTGGTGAGTTTCCTTCACTTTTGGTCAATCATGCTCGTCAATCATATGCGTGATTATTGCTGTGTATAATTTAGCATCTGTTCATAGCTTGTTTGATGGATATACAATTCAATTTCAGACCCTCCCTTGTTGTTAACGGGAAACATTTCAACAACATTGCTTTGAGCCTAAAGCAATCTAATTCGTTATTTGAAAAGAAAATTAAACCTAATTGTACAACAAACCTCAAGTAGGACGCATTTATGCGAGAGATGTGATCAACTTGCTACATTTAACTCTTATACGATAGGTTCAGAATAAGTGTTTTGGCATTTTCGAATCAACAAACTCGTGCAATCTCTCTCTCACAAAATTAACCATGAAGGAAGCTAGATTCAAGGCCAAGTCCCGTGCTGGACCAGGATCTTCGCTTTGGGGTGAGACCGGTAGTCCTCTTCGTATGCTTTTCATTTATGTTTTTATGGTTTTGTGGAGTTTCGAGTTTGCCTGCATATGTTTGAGCAGCAAACATATCTAACCAAAACTTTACAGTGCTTGAATTTAATTAACTCGATGCCTAATTGTTGTGTCCGTACAAATTCCCTCCTTGTGTTAAAAATATGTTCGAGCAAACCTCTGAATGCTCGCTAGCTTTCCGTTTGTAAACACCTTCATCCTTTTGTGAATATAAAAAGAAAAAAAGGGCTGTTAAAGACACTCCGACGACTTGTCTCAAAAACGAAAAGGCTGTTGCAGACTCTCTTGCTCAGCTCCAACTTGTGGAGACGAATACTAATCCAACTTGTTTCAAGGACGACAAAATTCCCAGATGCATTGCCGATCGGCGCATAGTCAAGCCACGTACGCATGGTCACCAAATTGCCGTCTTGTGCAATTGGCACTAAGTTTGCCACCGGGCTGCACAATGCCCATGGAGGAGATGGCTCCCTACTGGCGTAACTCAGGTTGGCGAGGGCTATGGAGTAGATGGGTATTCCAGTCTCGATCAGCCAGTTCCAGCAAACCATGGATCGGTCATTTCCCCCAGCACATAAAACCAGTATTCCACGCCCGACCCGTTGCTGAAAATGCAGCAATGGGCACAGAACTTGCTTGGACAATAGCAGCAAGAAATTCAGAGGGTTCAATCCCCTCATTTGTAAACGCTAGTCCTGGTCAAGCGTGTGGTGTGTAGGGCCTCGAGGAAAATTCTATAGGCCTCGCAGCAAAGCGCGCCTAAAACAATCGTAAATTCTACCATTACAAAAATTGTATACCATTTGGAAGCAACAAAACATAATAATAGCTGTGATTGGTGGGAGCAATTCACAATCGAACAACATGAACAATATAAAAACGGAAGCCTTCACAAGAGTAGGGATTTCATTTCGATTAACAGCGTACTTAACATCGTTAATTTGAAGTTCAAAAGCTAGTATCAACACTAACACATAATTCTAACTGAGCTCAATTTCGATCATCGACAATGTACTAATTACCTAACCAACCAACTAAGCTCTTCTCCATCAAACCATGTAGTTATAAACCCTAAACCCAAAGCCCGAAACATGATCATAAACCCTAATCTCTGGAGGACGTAACAAACGAGACGAAGTTCGGAATAAGCTCAAATTCATAAGTGAAAAGCAATTCTCCAGCTTTGAGTACCTTCCAGCTCCCACTAGACAGTTGCAGAGCATAACCCTCCTCACCCAACTGCTCCACCGAAATCAAATTCCGCGCCAAACCCGGAATGTGCTTCACATTGTGGATGATCCACCTCGCCCCGCCCGGCAACTTGACCCGAACGTCGCCTTTCCCGACAATGTCCAGCCAACTGTTGTTGTTCAGGCCGAAGTAGGCCTTGCCGTAGTTTCCGGCGGTGTACTTCTCGAAAATCCCCTTGTGCGGCGAGCAGTGGAACTCGGCGGCGGTGCTGAAGATCCAGGATTCAAGGGGGCTGTCGACGCTGAGAAACAGAGCGTCCTTGATGACTTCGATGGTGTCTGCGGCACCGACATTGTTCTTCAGCAACCTGCAGTCTTTGTGGGCGTGATCTAGCTTCCCACAGTGCGAGCATGCGTCTCCCCACTTTCCGAAGCCGGATTTTCCGAGATCGGCCTCGATGTTTATGCCGCTGGTGCTTGATTTCATATTTGCTTTGCCTCTGTCGTTCTCTCCTCCCTTTTGCCCTTTGTTTTGGTCTCTTGAAAAAACCCTAGGGAAGGAACGGCAGGGGTCATGGTCCCATTTATAAGAGACTACTAGGGATTCTTTTTTTATTATTATTATTTATTAACATTTGTTGGGCTTTTGGGGATTGACTAGTGAATTTCTTTGTCTATTTGTTTATGATTAAATTGAGAAAATACCTTCTTTTTTTTTCCTTTTTTTTTCTCACTTACAAATCTCATTGATAAAAAGCTGACCCACTCACTAGCCCGGAAACCCTTAGTAAAGAGATAAATTTGAATGTAATAACGAAACAATAGTGAAATTCTTCTAATCCTGTCACATATCGTCAATTTAGAGCAAAGAGATTCATTAATTGTTGAATAAAATAAAAGGTCTCACATCGGTTATCTCACAAGATTGTGGTGCAAAAATTAAGGCTCAAGCAATGGGCCACTTCCCATGAATCCTAAATTTATGGGAGCGAGCTAGAATAAAGGAGCATGATCGAATACTTCCATGAAATGTGAAACATGGAGAAATACAAGGAAAGTGGGATTTTGAGTCTAAGACTTGAATGCCTATAAAAGGCTAATAATGCATTTGACGAGAATCGAACTTAAGATCTCTCACTTATAAATGAAGAGTAATACTACTAGACCGTACTACTAAATGACATCAGTGTATCAATTTTAAACAAAGATTAACTTGAGCGTCAGAGTGTTTCTTGCAGGTCTCCCTCCTCCCTCATTGATGGCAAGCAAGCATGGTGTTGTGGGCTTCTCAACATGGTCACAAGATTTAGTTGGTGAAAGATTGTGGGATCTGAATTTTTCTGTTCCAACAGTTAGCGCGGTCTGTAGGAATTAGATAAAATGTCACATTGAGAAGCGTTATCCATCCCAACTATACCATACCAGTTGACATATGGTAATATAATGGTTATTGATTGTAGGAAAGTAAACCAATCGGATATTGGGAAAAAGTGGCTAAAGTCCTTTCAGAGTTCACAATGACATTCGTAAAAGAAATGGGTATATCTTGAGGCAGCCGCCAACCAACTTCGGCAGCGTACGAGCCTTCTTTTCAACGGCTGCTCCAATGATGTTGTTCAAGCTACGTTGGAAGCATGATTCCAAGACTTTGAATAGGAATTCAATGGCTATGCAACAATCAAAGTGGGGGGCACGATCTAATTAAGACCAATGTGTAGAAAATTCTGCATTAGCAGGAAAGGTCGAAAATACAAGCAGCTGTAAAGTTCTAAAGAGGAGCCGAAAGAACCCATTCCATCTGCCTTTGAAAAAAACAAAAAAAAAAAAAAAAAACTAAACGAAGGACATTATCATGATGTCCCTTCACTTTGCTTTTTTTTTTTTTTTTTTTTTTTTTTTAATTTTTTATTATTGGAAGATGATTCTCTCCCCTTCTAATCTCTCTCTCCTTCATTCTCCTCTTATTTGAATGGTCACGGTTAAGTCACGCCAACATCTTATATTGATTTTTTTATAGAGATAATAAGATAAAAAACAATATGTCAGATGGAGAGTGAAGATGATGAGAATAGGAGGGGAGAGAATCCTACTCCTTTTTTATTAGCCGAAAGTAGTTGTGAGTTGACTACTAATTTGACTACTATCCAACAATCTCCATCTTGACCAAATTCCAAAAACGCTATGACGAGCCAAACCACAAAATCCAACAATCTCCACCTTGGCGAAATTTTCACATAGCATCACAAAAGAGTCGAATCAACAATCACTATAAGCACCCAAAGTACGAACTAGAGACAACGGAAGCTAAATCAAATTCCCCAACCTCAGAGTACTCATAACAATCTCCACCTTAACTCAAATTGTACCAAAGCCAACAAAAGTAGTACATTTCTCAACCGTCTTCTCCAAATTTGCGAACCATAAGTGCCTTCGTCAAAACAAATGTGATTCAAAAGAAGAAATGAAATTCTTCAATATCACCAACAAAAGATCAAACACACCATAACAAAGTTGGACATGCAATGAACTCCACTACTCACAAACACCATGGTCTAAAACTGCACCAATAGACTCATTCACATAGCATGGCACATTCTCCAAGTCAAAATTGATTACAAATTTGGCAATAAGGTCTAACATACCACATACAAAACCCTACACCCAAATTCATACCCTAGGAATACTAATATTATGCCTTCCACTCAAGTTTACCATCATCACATGAGCGCCAATAGGACAAACAAATATTTCAAATTCAAATTATCCGCAGGAAATCCAAAACCAAACCTTAACTGGAGTCTTCAAGAAAGCTTATTGCAGATGATGGAGACCAACAAACCAAATAGCAGTGGCAAACAAATCCAACCAAATGTCCATAGACCAAACAAAGTTAGAAAGCATACAACTTGCCTTCTACAAGAGGGTTCCACACAAATGTTCCCATGCATATAAGGCGGCAGACATGTATGGTGAAGCCAGGCAAACCAAGCCCTCTGGCCGCACCTACATCAATCCTTTATACACAGCTTCTTCAACGCCACACATTTCACAGCAATGCAAGCAAACTTTGCATCTCCAATTGACCAAATGCCAAAGTCATTCCTCCTGTCGAGTTTTTCAAAAAACATATTTCACCGTCATTCGAAGGTTTCATAGACATAATAGTACGAAACTCCAGGTCGAAACCCGGAGCTCTGATACCACTTGTTGTGCGGAAGCGTCAAATATGAAACCAAAGCTAATACGGCAAAATATGACAAGACAAATAATCCAAAAAACACAAGGATTTATACTGGTTCGGCGTAAGCCTACGTCCAGTTCTGAGACGGCGAAGAAATTCCACTAATATCAAAAGGAGATTACAAATAGAGTTTTAACTCTCAAACCCAAATCCCACATACACCCAATAGCTCTCACTCAAACTAAGAACAAATGGAGAAGAAGAAACACATATCAAAATCTTTCTCTCCCAAAAGCTACACAAGTAGCACCAACATCTTTGATTGAGTGATTACTAACAAATTGGGATTACTAACAAATGGTGGGAAGGAGCAGCTCATATTCAAATGGGAGAGCCGAATGCTCTCCCTGGTTTCTCTCATCTGCCGCTCCCCCACTCCACCAAAGGCATAATTGAATGCCTTAATATATCCAAAAGGCTTTGCCTTCTCTCTCTCCTCTTCTCTCTTTCGGCTGCATAATCACTAAAGCCACAATCAAAGGAGCCGAATAAAAACAACCACCTTTTCTAATTTTCTTATAAGCATCATGATTGTGTCTTTACTCATGATGATGTCCACCAAACTTTTCTTTGTTTACTAGCCGAAAGGTGCTTTGGCTTGTTGTCCACTTGGCCACTAATTTGGCCACTATCCAACACTTTGAACACTAAAAATAGTACTCATAATTTAAATAGTTAATAGTTTCTGTTTCTGTTTTGTGGATTTAAACTTTCAATACGAGAAGCTGGCATCTGGTGAATCTTCAGGAGTAGAGGCCTTTGCCCGTGTTGATATGTCAAGCGCCTTTTGTAATCTCACAACAATTTGCTGCATTGACGGTCTTCGTTGTTTGAGTGCTGTGCACGACAATGCCAGCTGAAGCGTTAGATCAAACGCTTCTTCTGAGTATTCCCCGTCAAGTTTAGGATCAGCGAATTCATTGATGCTGCCACCTCGGTTGAGGACCTTTGCCTAGCAAGTAGAAAGAACAAATTGAATCAATGCCAGAAAATTTATGTAATCAATTTGAAGAAAGATTGTGGGAGGAAAGGGTTATTTTCTGACCTGTTTATTTAATGGCATTGGTGTGTTCAGATTCATGTTGATAACTTTCTTCCCCGATAGGATCTGCAGAAGTACAATTCCAAAGCTGTAGACATCTCCTGATGAATTTACGTGGTTGTTGATCCGATAGTCAGGGTCAACGTACCCGAAAGTTCCTCTCACTTCTGAACTGACATAGGTTTCTCCCAGCTCAATAATCTTGGATAGTCCAAAGTCTGATAGCTTTGCCTCGAAATTCTCCCCGAGGAGAATGTTTGTTGGCTGCAATAGGAATAAAAACATAATCTTAGAGAGTCCAATTTTTTCATTCATTTATGGTGACATTGTTCAGTTAGTACCACAGACCTTGATATCGCGATGGACAATGCAGCCTTCTGGATACGTGTGTAGGAACGATAGACCTTGAGCGCTATCAATTGCAATCTCCAGCCTGTGGATCCAGGACAGGCTCCTATCTTTCCCTGTTGTTTAGTTACCACATACATTTATTAACCTACACAAAACCTATAGTTTAAAGAGCTAAAACTTTTCGTCAAGGCAAAAGAATACCAAAAATCCATTCTGAGAGGTTGCCGTTGGGACAAAGCTCATAGACAAGGAAGCACTCGTCTTCATTTACACAATAACCTAGCAACATAACAAGGTTTGGGTGTCTGATGTGCGATAAGCTCATAACTTCTCTGGCAAATGTCTCCACATTTCCGTCATTGATAATGTGCTTAACCGCTACACGCTGATTGTTGGGTAGTATGCCTTTATACACCTTTCCTGTTATATTATGAACAAAATATAAAATTATAAATTATCAGATTATACAATATCTAAACTCGTGTTGCATCATCTTGTATTTAGATTCTCACCAGCAGTTCCTTCGCCGATGAAATTTGTTGGGTTTAGATTGTCTGTAGCAGAATACACTTCCTTGATAGGAATTTTTGGACAGCCTGATTCCTTGAAAATCACATCCTTAAACGCTGCTGTTTACGCACAAATCAGGCTTAATTAGTATGCACCATATGCTAATTGCAGCTTAAATTTGGTGTTGCTGTATCTGTGAATGAATATTGGCAGGCATACCGTCTTTTTTTGGGGGTGGCGGAGTTGATTTGGTACGTTTCTTTGACAAAATGCAGGCGGCTAGTACTACAAGAACAAAGACAGCCACGACTCCTCCTCCGATCATAATCCGTAAACCTAGTTCCATCAAGTGTCGTAATTGTTAATGCAAGAACCGGATTTTCAGTTTTGAAAGTGCAAGTATTGATCCAGTGATGGAACAAGCCTTACCTTTACTGAGTTTCCTAAGACCCTTTGGTGGTTGATTATCTGCCAAGGAGAAAAACATCATTTACAAACAAATTTTAGTGAATCAATACACGCGCGCGCACACGCATCGTGAGAAGTTTCATCAGGCTACGTACACTTGAAGCCTTCTTGTGATCCAAGGCAACTATAAACTGCACTAAGATGTGCTTTATCTTCAAGTTGTATGCTTGTATACGACACCAGCACTGCGAACCTGCAAACATTAGTTTCAACCTCGAAAGATTCTGCATCCGTGGATGACGAATGCCATGGTCCTATCTCTTGCCAACTATTCACACAAGAACCGCACAGCTGCCCATCTTTTCCATCCGAAAACCGGAATCCACAGTTCCTCTCTAAGCTTTTCAACTTGTCTCCCAATCTATTTGTAACGTCAGCAACAGTGAAGTCAGAGCAGCCACCGGCGCCACTCGTCAGCTTCTCAATCCCACAGTCTAAAACATCCTTCTGCAGATTCTTCAAGGAAGCCAAGCAAACCCCCTGCTCGGCAGAGTTGAGGTATATCAGTCCTCTTTGATTCGCATGCTGCCCCAACGCGTTAAGGTAGACATTGAACGCCGATGTGCGGCAGTCTTTGCGCAGAAACCCTCCCCAATCCCCTGCTTCGCAAGTTGAATTTGGAGACGGCGATGACCCCAAATCAAAGTGAAGGCTGCAGTTGGACACAGAAGGCTGAGCAGCTGCAAGGCCGGCGGTGGTGATCAGGATGAGAATTGTGGTATAAGAAAAAACTTCTTTCGCCATTTTCAAGCGAGAGAGAAAAGATGAGAGATAGAGAGATGAGATTTAATGTGAAGACATTTGAAAGGGTTTGGATGTATCGCTCATACGAATCAAAAGGAGGAATATTTGGAACGTGTGCTGCCGGCCTAAATCCAATGCAAGCAAAGCTGAATCGAACTCGAGATGTTTGGCGGGTAGTATGAACGATCGAAAACGTCGCTGTTTTATTCATTCTATGTTTTTGGCTCTCTCTGTGTTGATGAAGTCTTCTGAAGCGTACAAGGCAGACGGAAACTGACCGCCGTTGTGACAGTGATAGTTACTGGTTGTGAAAAAAAAATGCTTCCCTTTGAACACAAGGGAAAAAGCCTTTTTTGCACACCCTGTCAATGTGATTAGAAGCTTATGTTTGTATTTTAAGTTCATCTTGTTCGGGCGAAGATTTCTCCGGAAAAGGGTCCTCAGACCTTAGCACAGCTTTCCAAGGGATTGACACTTTGGATGTGTAGTCGAGCTCTTGCTTCTTAATGTGCTACAAGAAGAGGAAAAAGTTAGTTCTGAAATGTGCCTTTGTGGGACCTTAGGTGTAGGCCTTTAGGCTCGCAATCAAAACTAAGTGCTAGGCGTGCCAC
>JAOTRO020189168.1:0-10692 GCA_028566515.2 Pyracantha coccinea | reverse complement strand
CCTTTGACCCTTTGATTATGAGGCATTCTCCATTTTGATTATGATACATAACATGTTTTATTTAGAATCATTTTTTTGCATTTTTCTGAGAAATAATCTTACCCTTACTGCCTATGTTCGGCTTCATCAAAGAGGCACTAGCCCACTATCAGCTTGCCCCTATTATTCTTACCCCTACTGCCTATAGGGTCATGTACGCTTTCAAGCGCTTAAACATGATTTATGAAGCTGGGTTGGGCCTTCCTGAGTTCCGAGCCTTATATCTGTTAAAGAGCATCTCCGCGAGTTTGAGCTACTTTTTCCAGAGTCGCCATGCAGGACGATGGAATTGGACTTGGATTAGGAATTTGCCTAACCTTACGACCGTGACGTACGAATTGGGAGGGTGACATTACAGGCCATCGCATTCCTGTGATACCTGCGGCCTTATCTGCTATTTTCGATCCTGCTCGCTCTGTCAGAGTCGTAAGGGCGCACCTAATTAATCGTGCCTTCATTGTCATTCCTGACATTCATAGGGACTGGTCTTGGATCGTTCATCTAGATCGGGATTTTCAAAACCAAATGAAGGATGTTACCAGGCGGTGTCTTGAAAGGTGGTGATTGAAAGAGTTGGTGATTATTTGGACGTGAAGAAGCCAAACAGAGTTGTTAAAGTTCCTAGAGATGACCAGACAGATTCGAACCTCTTCTCAAAGAGAATGCAGGTCATCCTAGGGAAAGGTTCGGGAGGAAGTTGTCGATTTATGCAAATTTGGTGGCACTGCAGAAGGTGGAGCAGAGTCAATGGCAGAGCTGCTGGCAATTGAATCTATACCTACATTGGTGGTTAAAGGAGGAGAAGCGGACCTGGAGGATTAAGTACCTTTGAGAAAGAAGCAACTTCGCAAGGCCAGCGATTTGGCCGTCGCCAAGTTCATGAAAAGAAAGATGGAGTTGGTTGAGGCAGTTAATGTTAAGAATGTTGTGGAGGTCGTCGATGTTGGTAATGTTGTCATGCCTGCTGATGGGGGGACAAATCCCGTGGAGTCGATGTTAAAGTTTACTGGTAAAGTGGAGTTGAAGAACGTGGGAGTTCAATTCGCCAGAGTGAACTTTCAGGCTCTGATCACTCATATCGCCAGAGTGGCACCTCAGGCCGTAGAAGCCAACGGTCTTAACAGAGTGGGCACTAGAGAGTCCATGATATTGAGGCTGCTAGAAGCTGGGTTATCTTTTTCTTAGAAGGTAGTTCCTCCCTCTTCGCCCGCTTCAGAGGACAGTCGCCATCTATGTAATGCTGCCCCCGGGTTTCTAGATCGAGAATTATGTATTCGGTATCTTCATCCGCCTTGAACTCAGGCGTACAATCGTCTTGAGGTTTGAGATCGATGTTGAATTCCTTAATGTTCCTCAATATACCCCCAAATTTTGATTGCTATGCAATGTTTATGGCCAGAATGGGCACCTCTGCCCAGTTGAGCTTAAGGACAAGGTTAAATCTTGAATCAGCATAGGAGTGAGCGCTTGCCTAGTCATCCTCAATCTCTTTTACCCTGGTCGGAGTACGATACTAGATCACTTGATAGAAAGTGGAAGGGACTGCCCTCATAATATGTATCCAGTTCAACCCTAAGATCGCGTTGTGAGGCGAATGCGTGTCTAGAACATGAAAGTTGATCATATGATTGTAAGGGTCGGCAACGATTGGCAATTTGAGTCCCTAGAATGACACGTGTCCCTTCAAAATGCCATTAGAATCAACCAAGTTTTCTTGATGTCGCTGAGTAACCCCATCCGCTCCACGGTGTCTTTGAAGAGTAAATTGACTTTGGCTCTGCCATCGACTGGATACGACTCACCTTTGTGTGGGCTATCTGTAGAGTGACAATGAGTGCATCGTCGTGCGGAGTGCAAACTCGCTCCATGTCTCAATCCGAGAACATGATTATGTTGCTATCAATGGGGGAGATCTTTATTGACAGAGGAGACCATTTTCCGTTTCTTACAAGCAATCTTCTGCTCTTTTTGTGAGGTCCCCAGATACTTTTGGGGGTAAATGCAATTGATATGAAACGTTGGCCTCTTCACAGGCCTTTCGTCTCCGTCACTTTTACTATTCGGAGTCGATCTTCTAGTGTCATCTCGCTTACCTTCCTTCACCTTCTCGGCTACAAACTCCTAACAATGGCCACGGTCAAGTAGATCCTTGATGAACTCCTTGAGGTTTATGCAATTTCTTGTTGTGTTCAGCAGAGTGAAGGAGGATGAATCTCTGCGATGATCTCTGCGCAATCCATCTACCTTGCTCGTCTTTCTTTGCCTCTGCTACGCTCATATCGAGGCTTATTCGTTTTCTTTTTCGACGAGTACGACGTCGACGAAGGGCCAGACTTCGATGGTTTCCCATTCCGCCGGTATTCCTTGTCTCAGACGACTATTTCTTCTGCCTTGTCGAAGCATTATGCAAGTGTGATATACTCGAACTTGGGTTTATGGAGTTTGCGATTAAGTTCAAATTTGATGGGAAGTCCATTTTTGAATGTGGTGGCTGCCATGCGGTCATCAGGTCTGTCAACCTTGGCGTACTCTGTACAGAATCTCTTTATGTAGTCTCTCAGGCTTTCATTGTCCTTCTGATGGATTAGAAACAAGGTATCCGTTTCGTGCTTCACCTCGTTGTATGCAGAGAAAGCCTTCATGAATTCATCGTCGAGGATCTTGAAGTCGATGATGGATTTGGAAAAGAATTTTGTGTCATGGTGTTTCCCTCCAATGTGGCGGGGAACATTTTACACATTAGGGAATCATTGTGGCTGTATAAGGCCATAACGTTTCGGTACGACATTATATGGCTTGAAGGGTCGGAGTCCACCTTGAAATATTTCACCCTTAGCTGTGCTGGATCAATCCCCTTCAGGCGTAGACTTAGCCTTAGCCTTCTGTTCATTCCGGGTCGTACCCGATTATGCTTATCTTACCATATAGCGCGCCATATAGCCCAGGTAGGGCAAATCCTCCATTTCCCTAGCCAATGCCATATAGCCAAATAATACAAACGCAACGAAAACATTGTCCATATCCCTTGAATCTGCCGCTAACACGTTTCCATGGAATATTGGCTCCAGAACCAGATGCAGAGCTCTCCCTAAAGTGGCATGGTAGCGATTCTCTCCACCCACAAGAACGTCGGTTGACCGCGAAATGACTTTCCCCCTGCTAGATAACCTAGCCTCCAGTAGCTTTTAAATCTAAGACCATTTGATGGGCTCTGAGCTCACTCTACCATTTTTTACGAATCGCGCTTCCCCTTTTGTAGGCAGAGTGACTCATCCCTCAGCTACTCTGCTATATCTCTTAGTAGGCTTAATGATGACATCCCTTGTATCTGTTTTTAGATTAATCACTTCACCAGTACATTCGACAATAGGAACACCCCTAGAAGCATCTACGACAGCTTCAACAACCTTGGGCTCAGCTCCTCGGTGAATCATTCTCCCCGATTCATTTTCTCCTTCCATGGACTCATCCATACCTTGCTATTCTCAATAGCTGCAGGCCCTTTTGCTGCTTTGTCGTTCCCAGTAATCATTGACAATTCTTGCACTCTTACCCTTACCCTTATCAGTAACTGTGATCCCAACCTCTCTAGCAACCTTAATCAGCTTCGGCACAAGAACAACATGAAACCTAAAAATCTCTGCAATCCTACTTCTAGAATACCAAGACTTTGGGCATAAAAGAATCACCTCTCTTTACTCGGTTGTAATCTTCATCCACCTCAACAACCTTTAGCTCTAAGCGTCTATTCATCACTTCCACCAATCAGCCAGGCAAGTCCCAATCTGGATGGGCGATCTACTGGCATTCCCTATGTCTTCAGGAATCACTACATAGGTCTTGTCAATCAGATATGCCATGACAACTCCAACCTTATCCAAAAGGTCATCAATCGTGACGAATTTGGTCCGAGTAACTACAACTTGTTAATGTCACTCCTCGAAGACAGTTAACACATCGTGTCGTAGTCTTGCGTGTGAAGGTTCTTAATTCACGAGCAGTTCCATTTTCCGGTAGTGCAGCTTTGGAAGAAGAATCTTGAACTAGCATGGATCATCTTTAGGAAATACAATGCTTTGAACTTCGCGAAGCCCATTCTGGTATCGTAACAACAGTTAAACCGTTGAAACCCTAAGCGCAGGTACCAAGGATAGATTCATCGAAAATGCTTGTTTCGCATATGCCTAACTCCATATGGCATCCACCCAGAACTACCCGATGCTCATCCACAAACTTTTGCAGTGCCACTTTATTATACATCGTTGGCGGCATCGAAGAGCTGCACCTTGAATTGTCGAAAACAGGAATAACCCTGGACGAATGGGCAGCAATGATTAGGGCTTTTGAATTAGGTGACGCCATCACAAGGTTGAGGAACAATTGAGAAAATCATAGAAGGATTTTCAAAAATTGCTGTGTAAACTTGATAATGTAAGAACCAAGGTTTGCAGGATAAAAAAATGAAGTAGAAAGAGGGAAAAAGAAAAGGATAAGATATAAATACCCAAAGCCCCAACTGCATGCTTAACTGGCGACGTTAAAAGCGATAAACCATGTGGCTATTTGTCCACCGTGATCGACGGGCCATATCTCATGCATGCTCCACCTCCAACAGACATGCCGCCAAAACTAATGATGGCGTTTAGCGGAAATGAAGCGTCCCCGACACATCTATTGGGAAGAACATGAAACCAAGCGAAAGAGGTAGTGGTTCCCGACGTAGGCATTTCGACGATCAAGTTAGGAAGTGAATGAAATGGAGGATAAGGATGCTAAGAGTATGGATAGAGCTTATAGTATCAGCAGAAGTGTGGTTGCCCTCTAACCTTTAATCTGATGAAATATCTTGGGGTTCCCCTACTTCAAGAAAGAGTTTTGGAGTGGTCGTGCTGGACTTAGCTAGAAACCATCAAGTTTTAGTATATATCAATAGGAGGATATATACCAAGTTTTGGGGTGCCTCACTCACTCTGGCTAGGTCTACAGAATGGATTTGCATATTCCTTGTTACGGTCTATGGAATGGAATTACGGTATTACAATTGCCCCTAACTATGCCCTCAGAGTACCTCATGGTGTACCTCAACAACTCCAATCTTACACGGAGTAAGATTGGAGTTGTTGAGGGATATTAGGTCATCAAAGGGATGCCATCTTGTCCTAGATTACCTATCAGTAACTGTAGAGATTTTATTACAACGTTAATTATTTGGTGCGAAGTGGAAGTTGTCACTCGGAGCTAGAACTTGGATCTGGGAAAGATTGGCAAACACTTAGCATTTTTTGGATAGTCTCTTAAGGAGCCAGTTGAGTGATCCATACAAGTTTAGGCAAGAGTTAATGCTTGACGTCGCAGTTAGGGCGCGCACAGAACTCCAGGTTGTGTCATAGATGCTTTGTTTCCGTCAACCGTCACCATTAGTTGGGGGTGGCATGCCTTTTATAGATGGTGGAGCATGTGCGAGATTTGCTCCATCAATCACGGTTGACAAACCGCCACGTAGTCCATTGCCTCTGTTCATCTAACGTCGCTTATTGGGCTTTGGGTATTTAAACCCGCTCTATGACTTCTTCCTTGTTTCTTCTTTCACTTCTGATCATGCCCTTGTTTTTTGCCTTCTCAAATTTGCCTAGCAATTTTCGAAAATCCTTCTCTGATTTTTCTCAGTTCATCCTCAATCTTCCCAACTCCAAAGCCTTTCGTGAGGGATTGTTTCCAGCAATTCAAGGTGTTGTCTTCCAATGTTGCCAACAATGTACAATGAGGCGGGCCTGCAAAAGTTTGTGGAGGAGCATCAGGCAGTTCTTGGCCAATGCCATCTGGAGTTGGAGTCACGAGGAACAAGCATTTAAGATTGCTTGAGTCTGGGGTGGCTCAGCACCCTTGCGTCTGATTCTATCCCTGGTACTTGAGCTTGGAATTAAGATTCTTGATGTCTAGAATTGTGAAGTAACTGTTGATTCACTATGGCCCTCACTTAAATTGCTTACCTTGTACTCACCGTTTTTATGAGATCGAGATGGGCTTTGTAGCATTCAGAGCATTGCCCTTATTGAAGGTGTTCCTTGTCAGTTCAAGATTCATTTTCCAAAGTCGCATAGGGGTCGCTTATTACCAATCCGTTTACGTTGGGCAACGGCTCCTTTAACTTCTCTTTTGGTCTAGGAGACTCCGGTGCAAGCTTGAGTTTGATAGGCTTTCCCATGTTTCTGTATTCTGTTCTAAGCTACAATTTCTTCCGCATTATTTAAGCACTCCGACAGAGTAATATACTCACATTTTGTCTTGTGGAGTTTCTTGTTATTCTCAAGCACAATAAGGAGGCCCTTCTTGAAATTTGCAGCAGCCAAACTATCATATGGTCTATCTATTTCGGCGAACTCCATTTGGAATCATTTTATGTACTCGCGGAGACTTTTTCCTTTCATCTGCCTTATTAGGAAGAAAATGTATGTCTCGCTCTCTTCACTCCCTTGTAGGTGAAGAAAGCTTTCACGAACTCCTTGCGAAGGGTCCTGAAATCCAAAATGAACCTAGATGAGACTCAGTATTCCATTCCAGATTGAGGGGAACACTTTACAGAATGAGTCATTATTGCCATATAGAGCCATAGCATTTTTACATGACATAATATAGCTGAAGGGGTCAGACTCTTCCTTGAAATATTTTACTCGGAGTTGAGTAAACTTATCAAGAGAAGCATCCCATATCAGATTCGTAGAGAGGGGGTCATCTTCAACTGGCGACTACAATCCTCCCTCGGAATGAGTCCGGCTGGAGCCGCCAAAATTGAATTTAAGCCGTTTAGGTTATTTGGAGATGCCTTCGTCTAGCTCCTCACACTGCAGGATTGCACGATAAGCGGCACCTTTGCGAAAGCCATTCATGCACAAGAATGTGTTTTTGTAGTTATAGGGGAGGAGTCTTCGAGTTGCGGTATTCATTTACCCTCTCTTGGAGGAGATCAGACCTTGAGAAGGGTGTAAAAGGTCACTTGAGAAGGGTGTAAAAAGTCAATTTACCCTTTCTTGGTGCAGAGCATAGAAGTCGTCGTTGAGTATGCAGAGTATAAAAGGTCATCATCATGTCCCTAGAATATGTTGGAAAGAAGGGAAAAAAAAAAACAAAAGTTTCCCATTATCCTAATAACAAAATGCCATCACCCGTTAAATTGGTGGAAAAGAAAAAGAAAAAGAAAATAGGAGCTCTTGCTTTTTTTTTTTCCTTTCCACATTTAAAACTTTTCTACAAAGCCTAGCCGCTCTCCCCTCTTTTGTCACACAGAAGTCCTCGCAAAATCCCTGCTTCGCCATCGACTCCTTCCTCTCTGGTTGGAGAAAATTTTCATTATGGCCAGAACACGGGTGTTACGCCACATGTTTTTATATAAGTAGTGGAAAATTTTAATTTTTAAGTTATTAACTTTTTAACACATATATCTCATCATTTGTATAGTGACATGTGGTGTACCATCCTATGTTCCGGTCACACTGAAAAATCTCTCCTCTGGTTGGGGTTAGCAAACTATTCACATGATGTTCCTCATTTTCCTTCTCCTCTCCAGCGTTCTACCCCTCATTCAAATCATCTTTCATCCTTCCTATCTGGTCTCTCCCCCCTCCCCAACTTACTTCTTTCCAATCGCTCTCTCTTCCCTCCCATATTTTATGGTTCAAGTCCCCTCTCCTCAGTTTTATGGTTTATTTCTCTTCCTTGTTTCTGGTAACCTTCTTAACTTCTAGTTTTCTTGAGCTTGTCTCAACCTCCCTGAGCTTTTCTCAGATCTGGGCTTTAATTCCCCTTTCTTCCTCCGTAGCTTATTGTGGATGCAAATTTCTATCGTCTTCTCCTTTGACGTAATGCACCTGCAAATAATAACACCTAAGATCAAGGCCAAGAGCCTCACGCACCAACAATGATTTTTTTTTTTGGGGCTTTGGCCGAAGAATCTCTTATGACAAAGTTAGAATTTGAGAGAAAAAGTGTTTGGTGGTTTTTGGGAGAGAATCAACTTAGCTTTTTGGTGGATAAATGTGACTATATATAGGGGTGTGGCCAACCCTATTTGGAGAATATGGACCGGCCATTTATGGTGGTTTTATGAGCTTAATTGCAAGATATTATGTGACATAATATCTTGTAATTAACTTGGTAATCAATCCTAATTTAAATAGGATAATTGGGAGTTACCTTTTGAGTGAGGATTTGATGAGGAGTGATGAGAGGGTTTTGAATATATTCCATTTTGATCACCTTTGACTCTTCCTTGATTGAGCTGTTCTTGTCTGTTGCATATGCGTGGGAATCCCGGTGTGCCTCGAGGGTAGTTTTATCTTTTTTACCCAAAAGTCCACATGTCGCCTCCATAATTTTCTTGATTATTTTTTGCTCCACAAATGCCCCCACACATGTGGGGTTTCTCGTAGGAAATGACAATAGGTGTAGAGATCTTCCCTTGCTTTAGGAAACATAATATTGTTTCCTATTTTGATGTAGATTCCCTCATTAGTTAGAAATTAGATCCTTCTAGGAAAGGGAAATAAATTACTTCTAAAGTCTATTTAAGTCTACCTTAAGTAGATGATTAAATCAACTTTAGAGAGCAATTTATTTTACCCTACAAGAAAGAGAAAGCTAGAGGATATTTGTTCCCCCTCCCCTAGCAATCTTCTCCATTTATCCGTGCAAAGGACCGTCTTTCGTTGCTTTTTTCGTTTTTTCTGCGTCGGGGTGGTGCAACACGTCAGCTGGCAAGGGCCAAGAGTTGGCTCGGCTTGGGTCGATGATGTGTTGTGGCAGGGACCACTGCTTAGGCTTCTCAGCTTGGCTAGAGCCAAAGGCAACTTGTGCGGCTGGGGTCGTGGATTGAGGCGCTGGGGCGCAGTGCTAGGCGAGCCACATGGCTCATGTTCTTTGGGCTCATGGACCTGACGAGGGCCAGGCTAGCGATTGAGAGAAATGAGGAGGTCGCGGGGATGCTAGGCATGCAGGCCTCTTGCTGCTGGTTCGAGAGAAAAAATGAGGAAAAAGCCAGTATAGGTTGAGCTCCCCTACTGAGTACTGAAAATGGCGTTGGCTGCTTAGTCCTCTTTGCCAGGAGAAATGTGGGCTGCTTCCAAGAGAGAAGGTAAAGAGGATCAAGGCAGATGCATTGGCTCGTCTGATTGTTGTCATGGAGCTTACTATGAATGAAGGTAAAGAAGAGATCTTCCTAGCCTGCTCAAGAGCTGATGCCGAGAGGCCTGAGATTGACATGACTTCTTCCAATGCGAAGAAAAATGAGGCTGCTAGATCTGAGCCTGTGGCGTCTGCCATGTCAAGAATGACTAGTACGATTGCTGATAGGATTACTTAGCGTAGAGGTCATGTCATGCCCCCAATTTTCGAAGTCTATTCTAAGACGTCTATTGGGAGCTAAGTCCTGTTCACCTTTGGTGTGGCTTGCTATTATGAAGAGCGATACGGTGGACTCTGCTGCTAAAGTGGCATCAAGGCCCACTTCTCCTGCTGCTGAGACTGATTCACCTGCTAAGAATGAGAAGACTGCTCGCGTGGGCAGCTATGAGAAATCCACTAAGCCTGCTTCTGGGGAGGTTGCTGAGATCTGTGTGCTTTTGAAACTAGATCTGTTTGAAAACATGGATGCTTATGCCAAGTTTGTCGATGGTGTTTCGCCCAAGTTCTTTTGCAAAGCATACAGCCAAGTATAGGAAGACTACTCTACTTGCAATGATGCAGAAGATGGCTATTCTGGCAGCTAAGTCTATGCTCCTTGATCAAGAGGATACCAAGGCTACCAAGGAGGTGGCAAAGGCTGTGGCAGCCGAAACTTATTCTTCTGCCAAGAAGATCAAGAGGTTGGAATCTGAGCTCATCGATTTGAAAAGGGTCTAATATCATCTCTGTCCCAATTTCTTTGTAGCGTGAGAACGCTCGCCAAGAGATCGTTGACTTGAAGACTAGGCTTGACGCGATCCAACTTAAGTATGAAAGTGCAGAGAATGAGATCGGATGTCACATACCTCAGATTCAAGATCTTGAGCGTGTCGTTTCTGAGCTTCGTTCCGCTGCTTATGCAAAGGATGCGAGTTGATTGCTGCTTATAACCAAGTGATCCACTTCAAGAAGGTCGTTGATAGGTTTAAACCCTAAGTGTTGGAACTCCAAGGTACACTAAAGATTAACGAAAGTTTGAAGAAAGAAGTGGATGAGTTGCAGGGCATCCGTGTTGGTCTACTCAAGGAGATTGAGCAGCTAAAAGGTGAGAAAACTGAGCTCAAGGCTTCGCTTGTTTAGAGTCAGGCCTATTTCTACAAGTTGGGTTATGTAAATCATTTATTTGGTAGGTCGTCTGACTTTCGAGTTTGTTGGGAGAGACTTCGAAATCTTCTCTATTTCTCTAGAAGACTTGCTTGCCTTTACCTTTGAGGCCTTCATTGGTGAAGTAGTTGGAGATGCTGGTGCCCAGGCTGGAGCAGCCGGGGGTGAAGCACCATATGGTGTCGCTACTGAGAATGTCTTGGTTGCTGAAGGTGTGGCGACCGAGTAGTCGTGGAGTGTCTAACCTGTTGAAGAGTAGTCTTCTAGGTAGTCTTTAGGATTTTCTTTGTTTCCCTCGTTGCTTTTTGCTTTGCTTGAACTCCTTCGGTCTTT
>JAOTRO020189158.1:0-10692 GCA_028566515.2 Pyracantha coccinea | reverse complement strand
CTAATGAGGGTCAGGAGAAGAGAATGTTTTGAATCCTTATATTATTCCTCCCAATTTGAGGTATAATATAAAATTCTAGAGCTGTATAAGGAAAGGATAATTACAATAATTACAATCCCAAATTACAAGGGATTAACTAGGAAATCTTAAATTGTAGGAAACTATATATAAGTCAAGACTCAACACTCCACCACAAGTTGATGTATCTTGATAGGATTTTTAGTACCTGCGCAAAGAGGGTTAAAATCACACAAAATACTTGCAAGAGAACCAAGTAGTTGTAGTAAAAATGCTCATGCAAGGTCGTTTCCCACATGAATTATCTATAACAATTTACGCAAAACCAAAATCTTAATTAATTATTTGAAAACAAAGATTAAAAAGGGTTGATTTTGAATGTAAATATAATAAAAACAAATTTAATAAAAGCAATTTAGGAAAAAAACAACTAGTAACCAATTAAGAAGAAATCAGATAAAAAAGAAAAGGTTTTGAGAAATAAGTTTGGAAAAGCACTAGGGTTTCGCTGTCATCTTAACAAACCATGCAACTTTGAAGGTTAGGTTTTCCTAATGTATATTCTACTTATGATATTCAAGATAGAACGTATATCAAACATCCAATCCGTCTATGGCATTCAAATCAAATATAAACATGGATGACTCATTACGCTTTGTGAAAACCCTTTGAAAAACCATGCAACCCTTAAGACGTGGTATTCGCCTTAAGTGAAATTACAACTGTCAATCACAAGAAGCAATACTCAATCCTCCAGTGGCATTCCGACCGAATTGCATCCGATTACTTATCTAAATATCCTAATGGTAGCTAAGATTAAGATATAGAGATAGTTTAAACACAATGATTAATAATTCAAAGTATGCATGCATAATATCATAAGCAATTAAATAAAAACTACATATTCATGTTAAGGCTCATGGCCTCGCTGCTAGGGCAAAAGTTAGTTACGCATATTTATAATTAAAATCAAAAGAGTTTTTATTAAACTAGAAAAATAGTGAAAACACATTGTAGAATAAAGTCTAAAAATTTCTAAGTTTTTGCCAAATTCCTTTCTCCAATATCACATCAAGAACAAGAAGAAGAACTAGGGCCGGTCAAAAGGCTTATTTATACTACATTGAAAATCCATTCCTTCCTAGAAAATGACTTAGAACAAAACTAGGAAACCAAATAAATTAGGAAACATAATCCTAAATTGATTAGGATAATCAGCCCAAAATCTGGATGGTCATGTTTTGGACCCATATCTGCTCCAAAACTGGCCTAAAATAGCTAGATTTAAAGCTTGGACTATTCTGAACAGTTCTCTAGAAGGCCACAAACCCATCAGAGTCATCTTGAGCTCCAAAAATCGCAATTAAGCACAAAAACGTCACTTTCCAACACTGCGCACTGCTTCTTTATTTCATCGCCAGAAAATAACCACTTGGTAGAAAAATCTGATATTTTGCAAGATACAAGCTAATGGACTCACAAACGTTCTCCAATTTGAATCACTTTAAAATTCGTTTGTTTGATTATGTTTTGCTTTAGAGGAAGTCGAATGTTCTATATTGAAAATATAAAGCAAAATATCAAAATTCCATCAAAATAATTACCAAAACATATTAGGAATAGGGGAAAATATATTATATGAAATTGACTCATCACATATATATAGAGTAAATTGTAGTTATGGTCCCTTAACTTTAAGTCAATTGTAGCTTTGATCCCTCAACTAAAATTCTATTAGATATAGTCTTTGAACTTAATAAAATGTGGAGCATCAGTCCTTTTGTTCTAACACTATCAAATATTCCGTTGAGGTGCTTACATGGCTGGCAGATGGGACCCACAAGTATAGTAAGAGGGAATAGTATTTGAAAACCCTTGGCCAAATTTTTGTTTTTTTGAAAACCCTAAAAACATAGTTCTATGTACAACAACAGGACTGTCACAATTACCACCAATTGAGTCCATCTCTCTCAATTTTGCTTCACCCAGCTCCTCCCAAACGGTCTAAAAATAAACCCCATTAGTTTGCCCCGCCGTATATGGTTCTCAAAACCCAGAACAAACCCAGATCGGCAGTGAATGGAGCAACACTACTCGTAATTCTGAGGTCCCCATCTACCCGAATAATCAAGATTGAAGGTGGCTTAATCTTGGAATGGGTAGGTCTGCGGTGTGTGATGACTTTGGTGTGCAGCTACGAGAGATATGGAGATTCTGGAATAGAGAGGATGAAAGATGGGATGGGGCAATCATGTTTTATTTTTATTTTTGTTTCTTTTGTAGAATATTTAGACTAAAAATCTAACTTATATACCTAATTCTTCATTCCATTCGGCACCCATGTTAACATAATTGCGGGTTCCATTGTACTGCCACACAAGCACATTAACGGTAAACATAACGGAAGGATCAATGCTCCATAGCTTGGCAAATTGAAGGATTATAGATAATGAATTTTTAGTTGAGGGACCAAAACTACAATTGACATAAAGTTAAGAGATCATATCTATAATTTACTCGCATATATATTACACATGCCCAATTTGTCTACAAACTTAGAGAACTTTTCACTTGAAACTGCTTTGGTGAGAGTGTCAGCTACTTGATCTTCCATTCTGATTGGAGGAACTTCAATTATTTTTCCTTCTATTTTTCCTTTAATAAAGAACCTATCAACCTCAATATGCTTGGTCCTATCATGTTGTACTGAATTGTGAGCAATATCACGAGCAGCCTTATTGTCATAAAACAACTTCATCGGCTAACTATGTTTGACACCCAAATCTCGTAACAGAAATTTAAGCCATAAAATTTCACAAATACCAAGTGCCATACTTCTATATTCTGCTTCTGCGCTTGACCTTGCTATTACATTTTGCTTCTTGCTTCTCCATGTGACCTAGTTTCCACCAACAAAGCGAAAATAACCAGATGTAGAACGTATATCATTTGTCGAACCATCCTAGTCAACATCTGTATAACCTTTAATTCTGAAATGACCTTTCTTCTTGAACAAAATGCCTTTTCCTAGACTTCCTTTCAAATAACTCAATATCCTCATAATGGCACTCATGTGTTGTTCTCCTGGATCATGCATGTATTGACTAACTACATTCAAGGCTCGTCCGAGTGTGTGCCAAATACATTAATCGTCCCACTAATATTTGATATTTCCCTTCATCAATTGGTACTTGGTTCAGATCAATACTGAGCTTCATTCCTTCTCTCAAGGGAGTAGTCACAGGTTTACATGCAGACATACCGATTTCTTTCAATAGGTCAATAATATACTTTCTTTGTGATAGAAAGATTCCTGACTTACACCTTGACACCTCAATCCAGAGAAAATATTTTAGAGACTTAAGATCCTTCATCTCGAATTCAGTAAATAAATATTTCTGTAAAGCTGCACGCTCATTGGGATCGTTACTAGTGACTACCGTGTCATCCACATATACAATGAGTGTTGTAAGCTTCCCATTCCAACACTTCAAGAATATCGTGTGATCACAATTACTCTGCTTATATCTAAATGCTCTCATGGACTTGGTAAACCTACTAAACCATGCTCTCGGAGATTGCTTCAACTCATACAATGATTTTCTAAGTCTACACACCTTTTGTTTATGCATGGTGGGAACATTACTTCCTGGTGGGAGTTCCATGTATATCTTCTTGGTCAAATATCCATGTAAGAAGGCAGTTTTTTACATTAAACTGTTGTAACGGCCAATCTAAGTTTGCTGCTAAGGATTGTAAAACCCGGAGTGTGTTGATTTTAGCCACTGGTGTGAAGGTATCATTGTAGTCAATCCAATACTTCTGTATATAGCCTTTTGCCACCAACCTTGCTTTTAAAACGGTCCACTGGTCCATCTACTTTGTATTTCATTGTATAGACCCACTTGCATCCCACAAGTTTCTTGCCAGCTGGCAAGTCTATTACTTTGCAAGTAGCATTCTTCTTCTACATTCATTGCTTCTTTCCAGCGGACGTCTGCTAAGGCCTCCTGCATACTATTAGGAATATATACAGTAGATAATTGATAATCAAATAACTTATTTGGTTTCGATAGGTGGCGAGTAGACACATAATTGTTCAATGGATATCTCACCCTGAATCTAAGTTTGGTTCACTCATAGGATATTTGTGTTTACATTTATGCTGCCAAAGTTAGGGCTTCGCCCCAATAATGCAAGGGGAGTTGTGCCGCCAAAAGAGAAGCACGAACTACCTCTAACAAGTGTCGAATTTTCCGCTCAGCAACTCCATTCTGTTGAGGAGTGTAAGGGCACATGGTTTGATGAACAATACCATGCCTATCAAGAAAGGCACGAAGGTCCGCATTAACGTTTTCACCTCCATTGTCAATTCGAATGACCTGAATATTCATGTTATACTGCACAGTAACCATCTTATGAAATTTCTGAAAGGCCAAATTGACTTAATTTTTCAATTTCAACAAACTAACCCAAGTTATTCGTTCATTAATAAAAGTAACAAACCAGTGAGTACCATCGAAAGTAGTAATTTTAGATGGACCCTACACATTAGAATGCAGTCATAAAAGGAACATAACTTTGTTCAAACTCGAAGGAAAGGTAGCTCTATGGCTTTTGGCCATTTCACAAACCCAAACTTAAACTGAGAAACATTAGTCTTAGTAAACAAACTGGGAAACAGCTTACGCAAGTAACCAAATGAAGCATTACCAAGACGACAATGCCATGTCCAGACATCTGACACTTTATTATTCTCCCCCTGAGGTGAGTCAACTGAAAGAGCTTGAGCCAACAATCCTGTACTTTGGGATGTCAACTCCAAGTAGTATAGCTTTCCTCATCTAATACCATAACCAATCGTCTTATCGTATGGATGTCCTTGAAAATGCAAAAATAAGGCCAAAAAATAACCAAACAATGTAAGACAAAGATTATTTGTGCAACGAACAACAAATTATAATTTAGGGATGGAACAACGAGAATAGTATCAAGTTCCATGGCATCAGATAAAGGAGCAGTGCCTTCCCCAAGAACAGGGGCGGCATTACCATCAGTGACATTGACAATGGTTTGAATGGAGAGTTTTAGAACTGGAACCTGTCTAAAATCACAAGTCATATGTTCATTGGCCCCTGAATCAATTATCCATGTAGTATTCATAACAGTAGCATAAGTGTATAGAGGTTTACCGTCATCACCGACCACGACAATCAGGGCTTATGCCTGGTCAATTATACAATCTGATGTGTTTTTAGATTTGGCAATGGAAGCACATGTTTTGCCTGCCATAGTAGTGGTCTCGGCCCTGTCGGTATCACCCTTCATGGGTAAAATAAAAATAAAAAAATCCGTTGACAAAAATTTTGGGCAAAGACTGGACAACAACTATTGAAGCAACAACGCAGATAATTGTTGATAAGGATTATTAGTTGTAATTTTATTATTTATCTTTCTGCTGTTTGTTTGAAAGTCAAAAGTATCATAGCTATCTTAGGACTCTTATACTGATAAGGCTGGTTCTTGTATAAAACGTTGTAACAACTTACATTATAATTCAATGAGAATACGTAAATTTCACTTGGTATTCGAGCCTTCGATCATTCTATAAGTTTTTTTTCTTTCATCCTTATGGCTTCTTCATCCTCTTCCATTCCTAATATCTCTACCTTAGTCTCGGTGAAGCTTTTTGAGACGAACTATCTCCAATGGGAGTGTCAAGTCAAGCAGTTCCTGGTTGGTCAGAATTACTGGCGCTTTATTGATGGTTCTTATCCGTGCCCCGCTCCTGTTCTCTCCGTTCCTGCTTCTACCACGGTTACTGCTGCCGTTTCTCCAGAGTCTGACTCATTAGTCGTTCTTCCTTCTCCTGTGGCCTCTTCAACGCCTAATCCGGAATACCTTGTATGGTATCAAACTGATCAGACACTCGTCAGTATGCTCCGAGCAACTCTTACTGAGCCCATTCTTTCATTGACCGTTGGGCTGTCTACTTCTCGTGACATTTGGGAGCACCTTCATCAGAATTTCTCACAGCACTCTCTTGCCAATGCCACTCATTATCGTTTTTAGCTGATCTCACTCCAAAAATGGCAAAAACCAATTGTTGAGTACCTTGGCCAGGCCAAAAATCTTGCTGATCACTTGGCTTCGATTGGGCAGCCTGTTGCCAATGAAGATTTGGTGTCTTATGTGCTTCGTGGTTTGGGAACAGAGTACAATGTACTTGTTGCTATGCTCACCAATTTCTCTCATTTCCCTCCGTTTAATGAGTTGCGCTCTCGTCTTCTTTTCTTTGAGTCGCAATTGCCCATGACTCCGGGTGTTTCTTCTGCACCGCAGGCCCTTTATTCTACGCGCACCAATGGTGGTGGCGCATCTGGAAACCGTGGCAATGGGGGTCATCACCAACGGCAAAATGGTAACAATGGTGGAGCTACTATGATACGAGGTTCTCGTGCCAATTTTGGTGGTCGAAACGCACCAAATCAAGCTTATGGTCGCAACAACACCACCACCAACAACAACAACAATAGGGCTCCTCATCGTGGACTTGCTGCTCCTGGTCTTTTTGGGCCATCACCCACTCCTCGTGGTCTTTGCTGGATTTGTCGCCAACACGGCCATCTCGCTGCACAGTGCCCTCAAACACTTCGTCCTGACGACGAGTTAACCCGTGCGTTTGCTGGTATGCACCTCGCCCAACCTTCTGATGCTCCTTGGCTTTCAGACATAGGTGCAACCCATCACATGACTAATGATGCTCATTCCTTGACTGGTACAACTGGGTATGGCTCTACGGATCAAGTTATGGTTGGAAATGGTGAAACTCTACCCATTGCGCACACTAGTAATCTGTCTTTCGCGTCTGGGTCTTTTGTTTTTCATTTGTCTAATGTTTTACATGTTCCTGCCATCCGTAAAAATTTGTTGTCGGTTGCTAAGTTTACTCGTGACAATTTGGTTAGTTTAACATTCTTTCCTTGGGGATATATTATTCGTGATTTGAAAACGGGAGTTGTTCTTTTTCAGGGCCCATGTGAGGAGGGACTTTACTCAATTAAACTTGGTCGTGCATCTAGGAATTCTACTTCAAAGCAAGCTTTTGTGTCTGTTTTTGCGTCACCCTCCTTATGGCATCGTCGTCTCGAGCATCCGTCTGGTCAAGTACTTAGTGTTCTATCTTCTGGGCATTTGTTAGGATCCAAATTTTCAGTTTCAAATAAGGAATTTTGTAATAATTGTGCGTTGGCAAAGTCTCATCGCTTGTCGTTCAATTTGTTCGAACACTATTCTACTTCTCCATTTGATTTAATTCATTTCGATGTTTGGATGTCTCCTGTAGCTTCTGTTTCTGGGTTTCGTTATTATGTTTTATTTACGGATGACTATACATGATTCTCATGGATTTTTCCCATGCGGTATAAATCTGAAGTTTTTACTCATTTTAGTAATTTTCTAAACCTTGTCCAAAACCAATTCTCTACAACTATTAAACACTTTCAAAGTGATGGCGGTAAAGAGTTTAGTAATTCATCTTTTCAACACTTGTGTGCGCAAAAAAAGATTCACCATCGCTTTTCATGTCCACATACATCACAACAGAACGGTCTTGCAGAACGCAAGCATCGTCATATTACAGAGATTGGACTCACTTTATTACTCACTGCCCAACTTCCTCACAATCTATGGGCAGAGGCTCTCACTACTGCGGTCTAAGTAATGAATCGCTTGCCCACCTCTGTACTTAACTGGAAGTCGCCTTATCAATGTTTATTTGGACGTACTCCTGATTATTTGGCACTACGTGTTTTTGGTTGTGCTTGCTTTGTGTTCCTTGGTGACTACGTAACTAACAAGTTGCAACCTAGATCATTGTCTTGTGTTTTTATTGGATACAGTGCTCATTACAAGGGATATCGCTGCTTACATCCACCCACTGGCCAAGTCTACATTTCTCGGCATGTTCTGTTTGATGAGAACGTGTTTCCCTATAAGCTGCTTAGTGTTTCTTCCAAGGCTACGGAATCTGAATTGGTGTTTATTCCTCATGGCACAGTTCCTACTGCTGTTCCTCTTGTTGCTGCAGTTCCTCATGTCGATGCCCCACCAACCGACATCTCTCAGCTTGCTGCCCCACAGCCCGACATGCCTCAGCTTGCAGTTCATGATGCTGCTCAGTCTGCAGCTGCAGATGCTGCTGCCCTCCCGCCACATTCTCCTGCACCTGTTGAAGCGGTGCCTCTTCATGCACCGCCTCCTCACCGTGGTTCCCACACTCGATCGAAATCAAGAATTTCTAAGCCCAAGGTGCGCTCATTTTTTGCCTCTCGTCATCCAATTCCTGCTGCATTCACCGCTATAGTTGATAATGACCAAAAGCCGACATGTTTCAGTCAAACATTGGCGGCATGCCATGGTAGACGGGTTTAACGCTCTTCTCAAGCAAGGAACCTGGACTCTAGTCCCTTATATTCCTAACATCAATACTGTGGGGGTGTAAATGGGTTTTCAAGTTAAAGCGTAAATCCGATGGATTGATTGAACGGTATAAGGCGCGCCTCGTCGCCAAGGGATTTCACCAGCAACCAGGGGTTGATTTTTACGAGACTTTCAGCCCCGTTGTCAAACCAACTACAATTCGGACAATCCTAAGTCTTGCCGTTTCTTTTGGGTGGCCTCTTCATCAACTAGACGTAAAAAATGCGTTCCTTCATGGTTCGCTCATGTACATGTCGCCTTCGGGATTTGTTGATCCTAGTCGTCCTAACTTTGTGTGTAAATTAAATAAAGCCATTTATGGCCTCAAGTAAGCACCCCGTGCCTGGTTCGAACGTCTCAATACGTTCCTCATACACTCTGGTTTCGTTCAGAGTTGTGCTGATAACTCCATGTTCACTTTTCATAAAGGTTCAGTGATTCTCATCTTTCTCCTATACGTGGACGATATTGTTTTGACTGGTAATTCTCCTCCTTTAATTCAGTCCTTCATTCACACATTTGGATTTGAATTTGAACTTAAAGATTTGGGCAAGTTGCATTATTTTTTGGGTGTTGAGGTATCATACTTACAAGCTGGAATTCGCTTGACACAGACCAAGTACACTCTTGAACTATTACAACGCAATGGCATGCTTGACTGCAAACTGTGCATCACTCCAATTGCGGCCAAAACCCAACTCTCGGCACACTCTGGAACCCCCTTACCTGATGCCACTAGTTATCGTCAACTTGTTGGTGGCCTTCAATACTTGACGTTAACTCGACCGGATATTGCCTTTGCCGTTCAGAACGTTTCTCAGTTTATGGGTTGTCTCACTTCTGAGCATATGGATGCTGTGAAACGTATTCTGCGATATCTTAAAGGTTCTTTGGGTATGGGTATCCGCTTGTCTCCATCTCCATAACCCTTTCACCTTGTTGCATATTCTGATGCGGATTGGGCAGGGTGCCCTGACACTTGCCGTTCCACCACCGGCTTCTGTATCTTTTTGGGGAATAATTTGATCTCCTGGAATGCCAAGAAACAACGAATGGTCTCCCGTTCAAGTGCCGACGTTGAATATCTCGCTCTTGCCTTTACATGTGCTGATACACTATGGATTTTAAGTTTGTTACGTGAGCTTCGGGTTCCAGTTTCCAAACCAGTTTTGATGCATTGTGATAATTTGAGTACCACTTACATGGCTGTCAATCCCGTGTTTCATGCTCGCACTAAACACATTTCTTTGGATTTTAATTTTGTTCGGGAGCCAGTTGCGGCTGGCAGTCACAAGGTTCAGTTCTTACCTTCTATCTCCCAGCTCGCTGATGTTTTCACGAAGGGACTCTCCAAGTCACGCTTCCGGCTGCTGTGTTCAAACTTAGTCTCCTCATCGGAGTCAAGTTTGCGGGGGAATGTTGATAAGGATAATTGGTTGTAATTTTATTATTTATCTTTCTGCTGTTTGTTTGAAATTCAAATGTATCATAGTTATCTTAGGACTCTTATACTGATAAGGCTGGTTCTTGTATAAAACGCTGTAACAGCTTACATTATAATTTAATGAGAATACGTAAACTTCACAATAATTGACTGGACGATCTTCTGCTGTGTTGATCGAGTCTGGGCAGCAACAACGCAGAAAGTTGCTCGCTGCTTGAGAATAAGGACGAAGCAACAACAACACGAAGTTGTTCGCTGATCACAAATCAGAACGGCGCACCGAAGCCCTGGCGTGGTTGAGAGGCGGTGGTGCTGATCAAAGGAATACGAGGACAAGCGAAGAGGAAACACGGGGCTGCACATTGCAGAGTTTTCTGGGCTGCAAGACTTTCTGCACAAGTTCCTGGACAACAACGATAGAGGAATCGCTCGTTATGATTCGAGGACAACAACGACACTTAGTCGCTTAGTGCAGTTTTCTACAACAATGGTACAGAAACATCGCTCGCTGATCATAGACCATGCTACTGTTATGCACGGCAAGTTGGTTTTCAAATTGCGCACTGAACTACTTAGCACGACGAGGTGTATTTTATTTTTTTTTTTCCGACCTGGTTTTGGTGCTAAGAAGAGAATGCTTTGAATCGTTATATTATTCTTCTCACTTTGAGGTATAATATACAATCCGAGAGCTGCCATGATAATAGAAGGATAATTACAATAATTACAATCCCATATTACAAGGAATT
>JAOTRO020189148.1:0-10692 GCA_028566515.2 Pyracantha coccinea | reverse complement strand
AAAATCTGCAACCACTTTGGAATCGTTATACGGGTGACTTTTGCTTCCACCCATTTCGACACATAAACAACCACAAGCAAAATATAATTGAAAACATGTGAGGAAGGAAAAGGACCCATGAAATCAATGCCCCAAACATCAAAAATTTCGACAGAGAGAATGGATGTTTGCGGCATTTGGTCTTTTTGACCTATGTTTCCTGTTCGTTGGCAACGATCACATGTTATGCAAAAAGTTCTAGCATCCTTAAATAGAGTAGGCCAATAAAATCCACATTCAAGACCCTTAAGTGCTGTCTTTGGGTGCCAAAATGACCCCCACATGCCTAAGTATGACAAAAAGTTAAAATTGAATGAAATTCGGACTCATGCACACACCTACGTAGAATCTGATTAGGGCAATATTTCCACAAGTATGGGTCATCCCACACATAAAACCGTGCATCCTTTTTGAGTTTATCACGTTGGTGCTTGTTTAGGGTGCTTGGAACTTGTTTAGCTACTAAATAATTCACCAAATCTGCATACCATGGCTCACTTACCTCAATGGACAGCAACTGCTCATCTGGGAACGTTTCTGGAATGGGTAAGGACTCTTCATCATGCACCAAATGGCTCAAGTAGTTAGCCACCACATTTTCACTTCCTTTCTTGTCCCTAATTTCAATATCGAACTCTTGGAGAAGAAGCATCCAGCAAATAAGCCTTGGTTTGGCCTCTTTCTTTGTGAGCAAATACTTCAAAGCTGCATGGTCAGAATAGACAATCACTTTAGTGCCAAGTAAATAAGAACGAAACTTATCTAATGCAAATACAACAGTAAGCAGTTCTTTTTCAGTGGTCGAGTAATTCAATCGAGCATCATTCAAGGTCCGGGAAGCATAATAGATGACATGGGGCTGTTTGTTCTTCCTTTGGCCTAAAACAACTCTAATTGCATAATCTGAGACATCGCACATGAGCTCAAAGGGAAGACTCCAATCTGGTGGAATGATGATGGGGGCCAAAGTTAGCATCTCTTTGAGGTGTTTAAAGGCCTTTTCACATTCCTCGTTGAATTCAAAGGGAACCTCCTTTTGAAGTAGACGGCAGAGAGGTTGGGAGATTTTTGAGAAGTCCTTGATGAATCATCTATAGAATCCTGCATGTCCAAGAAAAGAACGAACCTCTCTCACCAAAGTGGGAGAGGGTGAGTAGCGTACAAGATCTATTTTCGATTTATCAACCTCAATTCCTCTTTTAGAGATTATGTGACCCAAAACTATGCCTTGTTTTATCATGAAGTGACACTTTTCCCAATTTAAAACAAGGTTAGTTTCAATGCATCGTTTTAAAATCAAAGTGAGATTACCCAAGCAATCATCAAACGAATCACCAAAAATACTAAAATCATCCATGAATACCTCAATGATCGTTTCCACAAAATATGAGAATATACTTACCATGCACCTTTGGAACGTGGCTGGTGCATTGCACAAACCAAATGGCATTCGACGATAGGAAAAGGTACCATAGGGGCACTTGGATGTGGTCTTTTCTTGGTCTTTTGGTGCTATGACAATCTGATTATAACCCAAATAACCATCAAGAAAACAATAAAATGCATGACCAGCTAACCTTTCAAGCATTTTATCAATGAATGGCAGAAGGAAGTGATCCTTTCTTGTGGTGGCGTTGAGCTTCCTATAATTGATGCAACTATCCAACCGATTTGGATACGGGTAGGCACAAGCTCATTCTCTTCATTCTTCACCACAGTGACTCCAGATTTCTTTGGAACAACTTGGACCAGTGAGACCCAACAGCTATCTGAAATTGGATAAATCACTCCACAATCAAGTAGCTTGATAATCTCCTTCTTCACAACTTCCATCATTGGAGGGTTGAGTTGGTGTTGAGCCTCTCGAGATGGTTTAGCCCCCTCCTCCAAAAGTATATGATGCATGCATGTGGTAGGGCTTATTCCCTTGATGTCGGCCAAAGTTCATCCTATGGCTGTTTTGTATTCCCTCAATACCCGCACCAACTTCTCCTCTTCTTGTGCCGTGAGTGAGGAAGAGACTATGACAGGCAAAGTCTCTTGGTCTCCCAAGAAAACGTACTTCAAATGACTTGGTAACGGTTTAAGTTCAAGGGAGGGTGGCTGTATCACTGAGGGAAGCAACCTATTAGTAGAAACAGAATCTGAAATTGGGATGGGAAGCTTACCATAATGTTGTGGCAATGATTCTAGCAGCCACCATCTCAGCAACTTCTTCACAATGGGGCATGGCATGGAAGTCTTCAATGGTGCAGTAGGTGTGGTTTACTTCTGCCCCTTGATTTTTGAGTCCTATTCCATTTGTAAGGACCATTTCAAGTGCATCCTCATGTAAATGTTCAAGATGTTCCTGCACCAAAAAATCAATTATATCAATAGAAAAACAAGAATGATCATCACTAGGATACCTCATGGCTTCAGAAATATTGAAATCAATAACCTCCCCATCAAATTCCATTATCAATGTTCCTTTAAACACATCGATCTTGGTGTGAGCTGTTTTCATGAATGGTCTTCCAAGTAGGATTGGTAACGGAGGAGAACGGTCTGAATCTTCCATTTCAAGCACGTAGAAGTCAACCGGAAAGATTAAGTGATTAACCTGCACCAAAACATCCTCCAAAACTCCTTTTGGATATACATTAGAACGATCGGCTAATTGAATAATCACTCCATCATTTTTCAGCTTTCCTAAGTTCATAGACGCATAAATAGAATAAGGCATGACATTTATTGATGCACCTAAGTCTATCATGGCATGTTCAAATCGAGTATTGCTAATAACACAAGGAATTGTAAAACTACCGGGGGTCTTTGCATTTAGGGGGTTGTTTTCGTTGCAAAACGGCTGAAACATTCTCACCTACCTTTACCACCTCCTTGTTCGAAATTCTCTGCCTTGTTATGCATAGCTCCTTCAAGAATTTGGCATACTTCGGGACTTGTTTGATTGCATCAAGAAGTGGAATATTGACTTGCACCTTTTTGAATGTTTCAAGAATGTCCTTGTCACTCTCGTCCTTCTTTGATTGCATGAATCTGCGAGGGAAAGGTACATTGGGTGGAATAAGGTTAGAATTAATGGAAATTGGACCCAACTTACCTGTGTTGGACAGATTAGGGTGTTTAGGGGGCTGCGGCAAGGATTGCTCAATCCTTGTTGTGGCCTTGTCTTGTTCCTCCTCCTCGAATTGCAGTTTATCTTCCCCCTTTTGGCTTGATTTGGATGGTTTTGGATCAGTTCCAACTTTTTTTTCCACTTCCCAATGTGATGGCTTTTGCAGATTCAAATCCTCTATTCGGGTTGACAATGGTTGAACTAGGCAACCTACCTTGCTCTCTGAATTGGCCCATGAATTCCGCCATTTGCCCCATTTGTTTCTTCAATTCGTTCACCTATTTGGCTTGATTTTGCACCTCTTTGGCGTAATTGTGCATTTCTTTGGTTTGATTTTGCTGCCCCTGTGCCAAAGTGATTAGTAATTGAATAATTTGATCATTGTCCATGGACGAACCTGAATTGGTTTGGGCCGAAGGTGGTTGAGGTTGTGTGGGTGCGTATGGCCTTGGAAACATCCCAGGGCGTGGTGGCCGAAATCCTCCTTGTTAAGGTTGTTCAGGCTCCCTCCATTTCATGTTCGGATGATCTCTCCAGCCCGGAACGTATGTGTTGGCATATGGATCGTATTTGGGCTGATTTTGGCCTTGAAATCCAATTGCATTAGCACTTTCCTATCCACCATTTTCAATCAATTGAGGGCACTTTTCAGATTGATGTCCTTGCATGGAACACAAGCCACATATTGTGTTTTCTTGCACTTTGGGTTTTTCAACAACCTGTGACACAAGAAGAGTGAGATTAGCCAATTAAGATTGAATTTCAGAGATTGCACTTACCTCATTCACATGTTGTTGTCGTGGGGGCTCCCTTTGCCCAACTCCTTCATATTGTTGTGCATTTAAGGCTTAGTTGGCAACTAAGGTCTTGGCAGCAACCAGTGTTTTGTCAACCAACGCACCACCTGCTGAGGCATCTAGCATTTGTCGTTCAATGGGAAGAAGTCCTTCGTAGAAATATTGAATGAGAAGCTCTTCTTTCATTTGGTGTTGAGGACAGAATGCAACAAGGGTTTTGAAACGTTCATAGTATGCCAAAAAGGATTCTCCTTGATTTTGTTGGATGCCACTAATCTGCTTCCTCAAAAGAATGACTCTTGACGTTGGAAATAACTTCTCTAAGAATACTCATTTCATGCTCTCCCATGAAGTGACGGTCCCAGGTGCCAATTTGTACAACCAATCTTTAGCCTTTTTCCAAGATCGAGAATGGAAAAGCTTTCATCTTCAATATGCTTCCATCGACATTGACTGGGGTCATACTTGAACAAACCACTTCAAATTCCTTCAAATGCTTGTTTGGATCCTTCATGGACAGTCCATGGTACTTTGGAATATGATGCAACAAACTGGACTTCAACTCGAACTCCTCAGTCTTCCCTTGAGCTGTCGTGGGGTATTGGATGCATAGGGGCACGACATTGTCCACTCCCGAGGCTGAAAGTTCCTTAATTGTTCGATTGTCTGCTGCCATGTCTTGTGGTTCCTCTACCTCCTGAGTCGTGGCCTCTTCTTCCTCTTCTACTTCTTCTTCTTCAAGCTCGGGTTCAGGATTAGGTGGATTAGCCTGTAGATGGTTTTTCTATCTTCTCAATGTTCGTTCAAAATCGTCGTCAAACTCCAAGATATGTGCACGAACAGGTTGAGAACTTCGAGTCATAAACTAGTATCTAAAAACAAGAAAACAAAACAAAGTCAGAAACTAAAATAAAAACAAACGAAAAAGAAACATAAAGAAACAATGGGGGATTAGCAAAGTTGCTAATCCCCGGCAACGGTGCCAAAAATTTGATGTGTTATAAACTAGTACTCAAATTAAACCCTCTTGTTGACAATTGTAGTAAAGATGTAAGTAGGGATCGTTCTAGGAGGGATTGCTAATCTACTTAAAACTGACTCAATAATACAAAACTAGACTCTAATAACTAAAAACAAACTAAAAAGACTCAATACAAACTAGAATGACTCAAAACAGCACAAAACAATGAAACTGACTCAAACTAGACACTAGGGATTACTTTGAACGAATTCTAACTTTAACTTGACTCAAAATACTAAAAGACACAAGTTTGAACAGATTCTAACCTAAAAGACACAACAAAGTAAAGGGGAATTGGGTTTTGACGAATTTAAAGTAAAACAAAGTAACTTGCAGAAAACAAACGAATTGATATAAAAATTGAGTGAATGAATGGGTGAATGGCTAGCTAGAGGGTCCTTCTCTACACATGACACATATGCAACACAAATTGATTTCCAGTTGTTCCTTCGATAAACCATGAATGACAATGCCCTAGAGTAACCGTGAATAGCACTAATTAATCCTCAGATTTTCTTAAGTTCATTGAATTGGACGGACAACGCATCACAATCAAATTATTCTTTTCAAGTTCCCCACATGAGCAGCATAATAGAGATACATATCAAAGATCATTAAGTTCTATGAAAATCATAAGCATTGACATGATAATCGTAACTATGAGAAGCATGATACTCTTGCCAGGAATTTACTTAACGCGATCGTGACTAGCGACCTTCACTATTTGTAAATATAAGTTCATAACTATTAGGTGAAATTTCCTTATATTTTAGCATCAAATTCATGCATGCAAACTATGTGTGCACTCTCAATCAACATACAAGAATAAGTTATCAATCAAGCAGTTAAGTAAATTGCATTCACGATTTATGAAATCATAATTGGAAGTAATCAACTTATATCACATATATAATCATGGTTTTGAATTTACCCCTAGCTAAAACAAGTTTAGCCTCTCATGTTCACAACAAAACAAAGATAACTAAAGTTTAACATTGAAAACAAAAGATGGAAAACACCTAAAAACGCTCCAGCAATCCAACTTGAATGGCAGGCATGTCCAAGGGTGTGTAGCATAAGGTGTGGATGATGGTTTATGGTTGATGAAGGGTGGTGGATGGATGTAGGTGAGTTATGGTGAAGGGTGGATGGTGTTCAGCCCCCTTATTTGTGTGGCAAAGGGTTTAATTTATAGAGCTAGGGAAAGCCACGACTTATTTAAATTTAGGAAAGGTTTTTACTCCAAATCCTAAGGGAAAAAGGGTAATTAAAGTTAGAATCCCAGAGGGAAAGGGAAACAAGGGGTGCAACATCCTAGAAAGAAAGGGAAAGGAGACTTCCTTGCATGGCAAGGAAGAGGAAAGGTATAGGAGAATGCGGCATGGACTTTTAGGAATGTAATTAGGTCTGAATTTAAGTCTCCTAATTTAATTAAAGATCCTCCTTGTAGCTAGAATCGAGGGAAATTAGGATTAAGAAAGGTTTAAGGACAAAATCAGGAAACTTTGACTAGTCAATCCTTCCTCTAGTAGGAATCCTCGTCTTTGTAGGAATCCTGGTTCATCTAGGAATCCTACTTCAATTAGGAATCCTTCTTCAATTAGGAATCCTAGCATCTTTAGGTCTTCAATTTCGTCCATCCCATTTGCTCCAAGCATAAGTCATCCATTCCAAGCCCAATTTTGCTCCAAAAGGCACCAAAATGCACATTCTTGCCTGATAAGCCCTTTGTACCTACAGACATACGAAAATAGCTTAAACTACTAAAATAACTAAGGACTAATAACATAAATGCATGAAAACAAGCATACTAAGTTGCATAAATATGCTCCTATCACAATGCTAGACGACTTGCTGGAAAAGAAGATAATTGAGTATCTGAATGCAATGGCCCTGAAAAGATGAGTCAAGTTAACGATCCTAGGTACTGCAAGCATCATAGTAGTCATCCTATTAGCAAGTGCTTCATCCTCAAGGAGCTCATCATGAAGTTAGCACAACAATGGAAAACTAAACTCGACCTGGAAGACGCGGCTGCAACACACACTACCACAACTGTGTTTGGATCTTTCGATCCCATGCTTTTCCAAGTGACGCATGACCACTCCCATCCATGCTCAAGCCACACGTCACCTTCCGTATAACCATCATTGGGGGCAAGCGACGAAAATGTGCCTACTGATGATGAAGAATGATGGACATTGGTGACCTACAAAAGGACAAGGAAGCCAAGACCACAAACTGCACAACCAAAGGTAGAGCAAGGTAGAAAGCACCGCCGTCGCAACAATAGGAAGCCCAAAAGAAACGTAAAAGCTACTAAGCCAACGTACGCTAAGGAGCCTACGAAGCAAGAGCCACGCATTCTCGTCTCCTTGCACGAGTACTTCCCAAATGACTTCTTCCAATAGTGCGCTACCGCTGCCAATCACATGGTTGAAATAGAGATAGAAAAGCCCTCAAAAGGCAAAGCTATCACCCTCGAGGAAGAGAAGACCCTCAAGCCCAAAGAAGGCCTGCCGACACACTTTAGCATCTTGGAAGAACTACGATTGCCTAAGGATATGCGAAGAGCACTAGTAGCAGTCTTGGTTAATCCCGATGACCATGAACTGTAAGAAAACAAGAACGAAGGCTTAAAGCTTTAACCACACTAGTATGCCACGTGTTGTGCCGCCCATGACGTAATCCACTTCACCGACAAAGACTTGCTGCTAGGATCAAAGCTTCACAACCGTCTTCTCTTTGTCTTCGGGTACGTAAGGGAGTACAAAGTCAACCACATACTTGTGGATGCTAGATCGGCCATAAACATCATGCCAAGGGAGACAAAGGGCAATGGGCATGATCCGAGTCGATGACTTTCCCTTGCCAATCATCAAAATCATGATGGATGCAACCACTGGCCACAAGGCACTATCATTCATAGACTACTCCTCTAGGTACAATCAAGTCTGCATGGCTGCCGAAGACGAGGAATTAACAACCTTCCGCACTCCAAAAGGTATCTACTACTACAAGGTAATACCATTTGGATTGAAGAACACTAGGGCTACATCTCAACCTGCAATGCAGAAGATCTTCAACTACATGCTACACAAAAATGTAGAATGTTACATAGACGATGTATTTGTCAGGATCAAGAAGAGATCCGATCACTTAAAGGATGTAGAAATGGTGATCGACATGGAAATCACGACACTAGAAGTGTATGGCGACTCCAAGCTCATAATCAATCAACTCTTGACTAAATATGAAGTGAGGAAAGATGATCTCGTCCTATAATTTTGGCTAGCAACTTAACTGCTACAAAAGTTTGAGGTTGTGATGCTAGAACATGTGCCAAGAGAAGAAAATAAAATGGCAGACGTTCTCGCTAACCTAGCCTCAAGTATGGCCCTAGGAGAAGATAAAGCTACGGACATGCCAGTTTACTAAAGATGGGTAATCCCGCTCGTCATTGAAATGCTACTAGATGATACAAACATCATCTCAGTATTTCTAGTCGACATCGAAGAATGGAAACAGCCACTGATTGACTACTTAGAGCATGGAAAGCTTCCAGACGATCCTAGACATCGCTATGAAATATGTCGACGAGCACCTCGCTTCCACTACTACAAAAGAACACTCTACTAACGCTCTTTTGAAGGAGTACTTCTGAGATGCCTAGGTGAGCAAGAAGATAATCAAGCCATGGAAGAATCACACTCAGGCGTATGCAAATCGCATCAGTCTTGACCAAAGCTACATTTCCAGCTCAAAACAATGGGTTACTACGACTAGCCATGCATGGTGAAGGATTGCCTAGAGTACACCAAAAGGTGCCAAACTTGCCAATTCCACACCAACTTCATACATCAATTGGTTGAACCATTACGCTCTACAGTTGCTTCATGGCCGGTTGATGCATGGGGATTGGACGTCGTAAGACCAATCACACCATAGTCATCTGCATGAGAAGCCTACATCCTAGCCGCAATAGATTACTTTTCCAAGTGGGCTGAAGCTATACCCCTAGGGAAGTCAAGAGGGAAACTATCGTCCATTTCATCAAAGAGCATAACATCCATCGATATGGTGTGCCTCGCAGCCCTCGCTACATCATCACTAACAACAAAAAATAGATCTCCAACCAACTCATGGACGAGCTTTGTGTGAAATACATATTCAATCAGCACAAGTCTTCCATGTATCATGCTCCAGCCAATGATCTTGCAGATGCATTCAACAAAAAGTTGTGCAACCTTCTGAAGAAGGTGATCAACCAAACAAAGAGAAACTAGTGTGAAAGAATAAGTGAAGCACTTTCGGCATATAGGATGACACATAGGACTCCTACCCAAGCTATGCATAATCAAAAGGTGCCAGTTGCATAGAAACCTCAGAACAACCCTATCTTGGCGCATCATTGCGTGAACAAAAAGAATTGGTGCCACTTGCTATCCCCAAGTCTTCATGGTGTAACTTTGAACACCAACCTACATAGGCACAGGTCATTGGATTACTCTTGAACTCGTCCTTGGCCAGCAGGATGATAGAAGCATTTGTGCATGCACGGGTACAAGACTCCCAATGCATATACACGGCTTGCAAGGATTTCAACTGTGTGTTTTCTTTCAGCTTCTCTGGCATATGGTGGACAAAGCCAAACTGCCCGTTGAAACCGTGAGGACTATACGGCTAAACAATACATCAGTCTCACTGCAGCAAAGAAACATACCCCGAGCGAAGACTTGTAAGATAAGACAAAGTTGAGACACAAAGGTGCGAATGATCTATGAGGCCTCGCCACGCCTAGCCAATGGTCCATTCTCAAACCTTCACAGCTTCTAAACAATGCCTGTGGGCGAATAAAGCTGACGTCGTCTTTGGGGAAAACAAACTTACAGAGCCTACAAAGCCAACAAGCTAAGAAAGTAACTAGGTAAGATTCTTCCACGTGGCATGTGTTCTCGTTTGATCTGCTAAAAAAATTTTGTGTTTACAACTTCATGGCATCCCAATACGAAAATCAGATCCATGAAGAAATCTTCATGCTTGACCTAGCCTGAGCCTCCTAGGAAAGCTTGTGATACGCCCAAAACAAATAGCGGTAACTCACAGGCAGTCCTTGGCTATTGCGATGAGAAAATTCCTCCACTCTAGGAACAACCTCGTCGTAAAACTTACCCTCGATCGGAAAGCCTCCTATCTTGTGGAGATCCCAAAGTGAAATCGGCATCTCCCTTCGTGGTGTAAGAAGTGTGTTGGTCGCTGAACACCAATGCTCAAAGAACACACAAAGGACGGAAGGATGGCAATCATAACTAAACAAAGATGCGTACATGGCATGATAAAGGCCTATGTTGGTAAACACATTTTAGATGGGCTCAAGACATCTTTAAGCCACTCTTAATAAAACTCAGCAAAGACAGCTTCTCCAGTAGTAGACAAGATGCCATTCCATGTCATAGCTCCACTACAAATGCGATCACAAAGAAGCTCAAACAAAGCTGGTGAATTGTTATGAACATGGTGCAGAGGATTGAAGATAAGAATCCTCGACGTACATGCATTCTTCTTCATATTTGGTTAACCAAAATCTGTCACCTCCCAAGATACTTTAGAAGACCACGACTTGATATGCATCGAGTCGTCTTTTGCAAGAAAAACAAGCACCTTAGGGCCAGTTAATGGCGCACAAAGTTTCAACGTCGTTCCTCTATCTTGCGAGT
>JAOTRO020189139.1:0-10692 GCA_028566515.2 Pyracantha coccinea | reverse complement strand
CTTTGGGGCCACAATTGTACCATTTGCGGCTGTAGGAGAAGATGACATGCTAGAAGTAAGCTTGTGTTACTGTTCTTCCCAAAAGTTTTCTTAGCAAGATATGGGCCTCTTTCTCTTAGCGTACAATAAGTTTATGAAATCTTGATCATCTATAGCTTTTAATACGTACATTATTTTCCCCCAATACCACTCTTTATTCTTTTCGGAAAACAGATAACGTTACAATACCATGCCTTCTTTTTACTTCTGAGCTAAATCTTCGGTTAACATTATATTTCGGTTCTTATATTGGACCTGGCAGTTGGTTCTTGACTACAATGACTTAATGAATATACCAGTGGTGAGTGACTATCTCAAAGACGCTAATCGCGATACTATAAAACTAAGGTGATTATTCTCCGTGTTATTGTTTGTGTGTTCTCCCAACTCTTAATCTTAATGGTCGCACATTGTTAAACAGAATTTTAATGTTCTCTGGTGTTGTAGGGATGAGTCGAATGGGGAGGTTGCCAACGTACAACTCTTTTTTCCAGGGGTTGTACCGAAGATACCAGGACGGTATTACTATTTGTTTGGGAAGCCCATAGAAACAAAGGGAAAGAAAGAGATCCTGAAAGACAAAGAAAACGCGAATGAATTGTACTTGCAGATACAATCTGACATTGAAACCAGTTTAGCATACTTAATTAAGAAGCGGGAGGAGGATCCTTATAGGAATATTTTTGACAGAACAGCATATCGGGTAACGTATTCATCTGTAGAGGACGTTCCAACGTTTGAGCCTTGAAAATTTGATTTTGTTGGACATGTTCTTGTTTGTGGTGTATAATTATTTTTCCATGGAAGAGGTTTGTGTACTCCACTAGTTAATACAAAGTTCACATTTTCGTCCAAAGAGAAGCATCTGTCTGTCTTTCTGCTCTTGTGCTCTTGATCTTGCGTCGCAAGTAAACTTGAAATCCGAGTCTGAAACTCCGACAAGAAACCTGAGGAATTTGATGAGTGATGTTACCGTCGGAATTCATAAATCGTGTGACCAACAAGTTCTTACAGGTTTAGTGACCAACAAGTTCTGCGGTGGTGAAAAACCAGTCCCATAATTGAAGATTGTTTGAGAAAATTTGGGATGGAATTTTGGCATATGGAATTCGCGGTACCATGCTAGGCTTCTGTGTGAGATCGAAGACAGGGATTTACATACAACCGGAACACTAAAATAGTGCTATTCTAAGCTTATCAAACGCCACCATGTGCGCTACCTTGCCCACATCCACACAACATTGTGTGATTGGCTTTAGATATTGTCATTTTAACGTTCTGATTGCATGTAAGTTCTTTGTATGGAAACATTGGTTATTTCAGTGTCTGTCAGATTTTTATTCCCAACATGAAATGAAAGTGCTGAATAATGTAAAGTAGTTGTCTTTTCTTTTTTTTTTTTTTTTTTTCCATGTTCTCCTAACACACAAAATTTATCGTAGACTTAAAAATGAGCGAAGAAAGTTGGTTGCCTTTGGAACTCAGAACATGATTCTTCAGATATTTTGATAACGCAGAGAATCTGCATTTCGGCAAAAGCCGTACGCTTTGATCTTGATGTTTCTCTTCAGGAGAAGAGTTTTAAGGCCGAAAGCTCCGACTTTCGAGTTTAATGATATCGAGAGAAACTTACATGCAACTAAGACGCAAATGTGTCATTATTTCAAGTCTGTCACATGTCACCATGTGTTTTCAACTTGTCTAAATTATGTTGTGTGATTAGTTTGAATTTGTCACATTGGCGTCCCCGCGATGTATAAGTTCTTAGTGGTGATATGAGTTGCCAAGTAAGTGTTTCTATACCCCTTTCTCAAGGGAAGTTAATGGGGATCACAACTTAGGGATCCACAGCAGCGTATGGGTTCTTGAAGTGTTTGTTTAATGTATCTACACACACACACACACATATGCTTCGACAGTCCAATATGTATCTATATACACATATGCTTCAACAATCCAATATGTATCTATATATATATAAGCTTCAACAATCCAAGTAATCAGACAAAAAAAAATCATACAGCTACTTCCATACTTCAAGCAATGACCAGCTACGGTTACGGAGCAGGCTACACCACCGGAAGCAGCGGGCTAGGTGTTGAGAATGAAATCTCACATTGATAAGGGACTTGCATGTGCTTACAAGTAGATAGGCCACTCTTTATATTGCCAATTGGTTTTATGGTGGAACTTCAACTTTTTTCATGGTATCAGAACAAATTGTCTTACGTATTAAGCTCAATTGCCACACATGCTCCACTCACCCGAGTTGTGTTCTCAACATATTAGTCCTGCCTGTGAAGTCAACGGCCATACGTGCTCCACGTCACCCAATTTGTATTGTCCATGTGCTAAGCTTGAAATATTCGCCACACGTAAAGAGTTGTGTTGAGAGTATGAATCCTACATCTGGGAAAGGAGGGACCTTATATGTGCTCATAAGTAGTTGGGCCACTTCCTAACCCCACACGAAATCAGCCCCAGAATCGAAGATTATTTGAGAAGTGCTCGATGGAATATGGCATACGGATTTTGCTGGAAGGAATAAGATTTTGTTAATGGAGGTCTCAATCCCTTGTATGAGCAGAACACGATTCTTCAACCTTTCTAAAAAGGCTCACAATTTTATATTCGACAGAAAGTTTTGGTAACTGCATGTTTTTTTTTTATTTCTCACATTTCAGTGCAGCAGTGAATCAAACTATGCTCCCACAATTACTGATTTTTCTGCAGTTACTGAAACCGAATGGTCCCGCAACTTATCTTGCAGTTCAAGTTACCCTAGTCTTAACGCAAGAAAATATTTCAGTCAATGGAAGGGAAGATGATGGGGGTCGAAATCCATGGACTGGCGGGAATATGATTCTTTCAACTGTTTTCGCAATGGAAGAACCTGGAGGGAATCTTGGAATGCATCAGAAAGAGAGAAGCATATGTGATATGAAGGTAAAAATAATTGTACCTTCTATATAAACAAAAAGAAGCTTCAAATGTTGCAGGTGAGAAAGAAGTCCTAGAGATCCAAGTAAATCATATAGTTAAAACTTTGGGCTGAATAATGGCCGGTTATGATCACAACTATAGATCTGGTTACTCTAATGGCACGGGAGGAGGACCGCACACCAATAAAGGGAACAAGACAAGCTATGCAGATGGTGAGTGCCGCACAATCATCGTTGGTGCCGATGGAACACGAAGAACAGTCATTGGTTGCGCCCCCTTCCAGCAACAAGGGAGCTATGTTATGAAAGCTGAGACAATTGTTCAGGAACGTATTCTCTCACCTGCAAAAGAACACGGGTATGCTGATGACTGGCGTAGGCCTTCTAGCCCTGCGAAAGGTTATGGTTATGCAGCTGATGATCACAAGCTTCATAGGCCTTCAAGCCCTGCGAAAGGGTATGGTTATGCTGTTGCTGATCACAAGCCGCATAGGCCTTCAAGCCCCCCAAAGAATTATGGTTACGCTGTTGGTGATCAATACCCGCGTAGGCCTTCAAGCCCCCCAAAAAGTTATGCTGTTGGTAGGCCTTCAAGCCCCCCCAAAAGTTATGCTGTTGGTAGGCCTTCAAGCCCCCCAAAAACTTATGCTGTTGGTAGGCCTTCAAGCCCCCCAAAAACTTATGCTGTTGGTGATCGCTACCCGCGTAAGCCTTCAAGTCCCGTGAAAGGTTATGGCTACTCAGCTGATCATCTTCAGCTGTATAGACCTTCCAGCCCTGAAGATGATTATCCTCGAGAAGTTGGTGATTTCCTGACCAAAGTCCAGACTGAAGCAAGCCGTGACCAGCGTGCAAGTGGGCATCAACCAGCCCCGAAAGCTGCACATAATGATGCTTATGGTGACTATAGTGACTACAACAACAAAACATCCTACAAGCCAAACGGAAACACCATTCGCAATGACAACCATGATGACTACCCCCGCAAATATTACAGTGACATGGGACCAAACACAGTGACAAATGGTGGCCACCAGCCTAGGTCAAGGCGTCCACCACCAAGCCCTGCAGTATGGACTCCGCCAAGCCGTGAGGGCAGACTCAGCAGTGTAACAGATGACATAGAGACAACCCTACGGATCTTGAAGGAAAGTGCAATGTCTTCATCTACCCCAGCTACTACGCCGCAATACTCTCAATACTAGACGGTGCCAAAACATGACGAGTATCCCATGGATGCTGCGAAAAGAAATGCCACATTCCATGCGCCATCTTGGCCACGAACAACATAACACATTCACACAACTTTCTGATGCTGCAAAAGGGCTTTATGCTTCCTTCAACTTCCTATATAGATTTTCTCGGGTTGTTTTCATCTGTTTGTTTGCTCTAATCTAGCTGCTCTACCTGTGTTATCCGCATATGTTCGACTACACGATCATAAACAAGCTTTTGTATCAACAAAGCCTGGAATAACTGTGTGTGCTTGTTACTTTATCCATTAATATGTGGATTCTGGTTTCCAAAGCTATGATCTTATAAAGTAATTAAAAGCTAATCTTCATTAAATTACAAGAGAATCCTCTCTTAGTAAAATACATTTAACTGCAAATCTAACAGAACAATAGATATACAAGGTCATAAGTAGTAGTACTAGTACGTCTACTAATTAATCACATAATTCCAAACCAAAAGAAAGCAAAAAAAAAAAAGGGCGTCAATATTAAGTCTGCAACAATGCCCTATTAGCCTTCCTTGTGTACATTTTCACCGCCTCCTTTCCCATCGGAACCTGTTGTTTCAGCATCAAGCTCGCCACGATTGATTCAGTTCTCTTCCCGAAAAATCTAACTATAGAGGAGAGATGAAGAAATCGAGTCCTTAATCTCATGTCCATGAGGTCAGCTGAGGGTGCCCCTAATGGAATACGGCCTTACATTTCGCGTGATCTTAGCAGTTACTATGTGTCACAAACGTTATCGGCTCAAGACAGTATAAACCTTACTCAATGGTGGATTCCGGCGCTGATGAGACCTAGGTTCAATGCGTCGGATGCACCAATTGCCTCCTCGACATTCCATTTTTTACCTTGCAGCCACTCTCTTTGTGTTCTTAAAATGTGTAGTAGCAATAAATTGTGTCTCCACAGTTTAAATTATACCTTCACCGGAGGCAGCACCACAGGTTGGTTTTTAACTGACATCTTCGGTTTCCCAAGCTCTATAAAAACCAGTTTGAACTACCCAGTAATGCGTAGAGTGGGGTAATTCTATTTAAATGGCTCTTTCTCATTCCTTTCCTTTGTCTGATGTGGGACAAATGGGTTCCAACACACCCCCGCAAGTGAGACCCCATTTTATGGGTCACACGTGGAGATCCACACATTGGCAACCACATGGAGCCATGTCGGGACTCACCCATCGCACGGGGCCAAGGGGGACCCACCCAATCATGTGGCAGTACAAGCCCGTCCCTGACTCTGATATCATGTAGAAATTTTAGGTCGACGGGCCGATGGACCACTCCAACAACACTGATACTGTCCCCAATTTACCACATGCCCAATCCGTCAGGTGGGAGGTTTTATCACAAAAAATCTCGATGTTATTTAGAATGAGGTAATTCTATTTAAATGGATCTTTCTCCTTCCCTATGTTTGACGTGGGACAAATGGGTTCCAACATAGCATTTGGCTGTGGCCATGATATCGGGAACAAAACTTTCGGTCCAAATGATGGGAGTAGGATTCTCTACCCTCCTATTCTCATCCCCTTCTCTCCCCTCCTCTCACACATTATTTTTTGTCTTATTATTTCTATAAAAAAATCAATATAAGATGTTAACGTAGCTTAACCGTGACCGTTCAAATAAGAAGGGATGAAATGGTAAAGAGATTAGGAGGTAAAGAATCCTCCTTCCAAATGATGGACCTAAAAATTTGATAGCCGGCTATTTTGGCTTGTGGGCAGGGCCGAGGTCCGTCCTAACGCAACAAGCTCATCAGACCAAGCTTCTCTTACTGCCTACCGTCATGGGCGACACGAAAGGGAACGTATGCATTTCTTCGATTTGGCAGTGATGCACTAAGAAGTGGAAGCGTTTCGACAACGCGGATAGTAGCTGTAGGAATTCCCAGATACCATGTCAATGCGTTGGGAGTTAGTCTCGCCAGAAAGCGCCATAAAATAAAGAGAGTTTTAACAAAACACTTCCGGTACTGTTTATTTTTAACAAAAAATCACATTTTTACCTTTAATTGGTACTATTCACTATACCTTTAAAATGGTTTTTCATTAAAATAGAAGTTTTTTTGGATTTTTTGTTAGTTTTTCTTAAAATAAATCATGCATTGTTCAGAATGAGGATCGACAGCAGCGGCGGTTTTGTCATTGACACAGGTAGTCCTTATACATATCTTTCGGGAGCCAAGAAGATTCATAAAGACATTTCAGCATCCCGACATTTCACCCTTACATTTACACACTTTTCAATCTATGTAATATGATTGTAGACATTACTAATAAGAAAATGCCAAAGTACTAATAAATAATAAAATTAGCCTCAGCAAAACCGAATTTTAACCAAACAAAAATAATTGCAGTTTGGTTCGATTTGGTTCAAGATTTTAATTTCTTAGAATGAAAACCGAACCAAAGTGCTTTAATTGATTTCGCTTGGTCGGTTTGAATGGTTCGACCGTTTCTTTCCACCACTATTTAACAAAATAATCTTTTTTTTTTCCAAACAAAGTAATCTACTTAAGTAGGAGAAATTTTGTGTACCTAGAACACCTGTCACGTGATATATTTAATATGTGTTATAATAGGAGAGCTGAAATGATTGATACATCTTACTTCTATATGATTAGAAAATATTACTTATAAAATATATTACAGTTTGATATCCATTTCATTTTATGTTTTTATTTTCACTTTTTAAAAAAAAAATTAAAATCTTGTTTGCTACTACGTTATTTAAATTTGACCCTGAATGGTTAAATTTTTGTATAAAAACCAAAAATAGCTACCAGATAGGTTCCAATTTTCAATTTTCATAAAAAACTAACTAAAAATTGAAAATAAAATAATTATCAAACCGCTTCTTAAATACACATTATATTTTGAAAGAAATTGTAACACGTATCGGTTACACCCAAAAATTGCTTATCCAAGTAGGCAGAGGTAGACACCATAACTATCAAAACGGACGTCCTTCTCCGTTATGAGAGATTTTTCAATATGATGAGTACACGAGATGGTACATCACATGTCAATATACAAATGATGAGATATGTGTGTTAAAAAGTTAATAACTTAAAAAGTAAAATTTCTCACCATTTACATAAAAACACGTAATATAACATCGTATTCCATTACAATAAAAAATTTCTACTCCTCGGTATAAAAATGACAGAGCTCAAAACTGTAGAAGTGTCGCTGTTCGCTCTCTGTCTGTCTCTCTACAGCGTCTCTGTAGCTCCTTCCGTCAGCAGAACATAACGTCGTGAGAAAAAAAAATTAAAAATCCAAAAACAAAAGTCCCTCACTTTACCTTACCGCCGGTGTTGTATTGTATTGTATTGTATCTCAATTTCTTGCTCACCCTTTTATTCCGTCACTTTCTCGGGAAAACTCTGGGAAAATTGGATTCGGCCGCGAAGGTGAGTGGTTTTCTTCCTCTTTTGGCTCTTACCCGGATCAGTTTTCACATTTTTTTCGATATATTTCGAGTTTTCCGAGCTGGTTATTGTTTGATTTTGAGCTCATTTGATTTTCAATTGGAGTTATTGTGATTATTGTCTGATTATTTGGGTTTGGGATTGATGTGGGATTTGGATATTGTTATTGGGTTAGCTCCGTTTGGTTGCTGAGAAACTTTGGGAAAAAAAATGGAAGAAGAAACTCTTTTTTGTTTCTTCCTAGATTTTAATTTCTGAGCTAATTTAGCTCAATCTGTATTTCGTGATTTGGATATAATTTTCTGCTCAGAATGCTTTAGAAGGGAAAGATCTATTAATTTTTGTGGAAAAAATGGTTTCTTGGGATACTTTTAAGTTAATTTTTTTGTAAAAATTGAGAATTTCCATTAATTTGACGATCAGTGAAAAATGGAAAGTGGTTAGCTGCTTGGTTCATTTTGTATTTTGAAGATGCAAAATGCAAGCTGAAAATGGAATTTCAGAATTGACTTCTTATAGTGTTTGGAAAGAGGAGACTTATAGAGAAACCGGACGAGTTCTGCTCTAACTATGAATGCCCACAAACAACTGCGCGTTTGGCTTTAGTTTGCGTGAAAGGCGTGTGTTCGTTCGTGAATTTGCGTTTTTCCATGGTCTTGCTGTGCCGCAAGGTTACAGCTCTAAGCCTTTGTATGAAATAATTAAAATCACAAACTATGGCTATGGAATATGGTTTTAAGAAAGACATGAATTCCGCATTATTCTGTGGTGTTTTTAATTGGGATGTTTTTGTTTTTGGGTATGGCTTGCTTTTCCTGGTATGTGGACAGTTTTTGTATAGTTTGAAATTTGAAATCTCTGTCTCCCAGTCGTTGAAATCAGAACATGTTTATAATTGTTGCATAAAATGTTACATGTATGCACAGGCATGTATAAGAACCAGTTGCAGGAGTTGGCACAGAGAAGTTGCTTCAATTTGCCATCTTATTCATGCATTCGGGAAGGACCAGATCATGCTCCTCGATTCAAAGTAACTGTCAACTTCAACGGAGATACTTTTGAAAGTCCTACATTCTGCCCTACTCTTAGACAGGCCGAGCATGCTGCAGCAGAGGTAGCATTGAACACACTTGCAAAAAGAGGCCCTTCCAGAGCACTGGCTGCAAGAGTATTGGTTAGTAGCATAGTATAGTGCGTTACTTCTTTTACTTTGGTAACAACAGTTTCTTTATGTGCTCAAAATTTGTTAGTTTCAGGTAGATATGTTCGTGATTCTCTTTTTGTTTGTTGGAGTAACGATTAATTTTTTAATACTAATTGCCATATGTCCGTTGTAGTTTATACTTGTGATCCAATAGTCAATGAGTGCAGATTCCTCCACACCCCCAGAGACAAAATTAAAATCATAACATTGAACTCTTAAGGGAAAAATGTTCCAAGACTTTACAGTCTTGTTTTTTCCTGGAAACTACCCTGGGAATTGATGAGGGTGCATCTTGGCACAACAGTACAGTTTGCCTTGAGCTACCAGATGGTAACAAATTCGAATTGCAGGAAAATCCTCTCCCCGAAAGAGGGGTATGGCTGTGCGTGTTGAATCATCCTTAGACCTTGCATTAGCGGGAGTTTATTTGTGACAGATAGATTAAGGCTTCGAAGAATTTAGTTTTACAAAAAACCAGGAAGGAAAAGAAGAAAACCGGTTGAAACTAACTAGCATTTGCTTCCTCCTCTCGATGGACTCTATATTTAAATGGAATGACTCTTTGATACCTTCTTAATATATTGTTTACTTTTACTGTCCAGAATTTTGCTTTTTTCTTCCCTAACTTAATGCAAACTGCCACAGAAAATAGTTGTTGAATAATTATATTGTGTGTTGTGCTGCACAGGATGAAACAGGGGTTTACAAGAACTTGCTTCAGGAGACTGCTCACAGAGCTGGGTTGAACCTCCCTGTTTATACAACATTTCGATCTGGACCAGGCCATGTGCCTGTGTTCTCATGTACAGTTGAGCTAGGAGGAATGAGCTTTACGGGGCAACTGGCTAGGACAAAGAAACAAGCTCAGAAAAATGCTGCAATGGCTGCTTGGGCAGCCCTGAAAAGATGTATGCATTTTCCCATTATCTTTCTTTTTTTCTCTTTCTTCTAAATGCACGCTAGCAAACAAGCATTCTGTGGTTTCCCTTGAAAGATTGCATGCATTTTTATTTCCTTCTTTTGGCTGCTTACCAACTCAATCAATGAAATTTCCCAAATATGTATTCCATCGAAGACAAGTCCTATATATGTAAATTGTATGTTATCCATGCAGTGGCTCAACGTGACTCATCTTCTTCCTCGGTGGAGCCTAGAGGCAATGAAGAACAGGAACAAGTCATTATTGGTCGTATTCTTGGAAGTTTGCGGTCATCTGAGTCTATTAATACTCAAAATGATCGCCGACATGGACAGCAAACATACATTCCCATCTTCCAGAAATCCACTCCGCCAACACCAAGCTTATATCCTTTGCAATTCCATAACTGGGGTTATTCTAATTATTCCCCTGAAATAGCAATGTACGAATTGTGGCAGCAAGAGCAATTATTACAGCAACAAAATCGCCTGCTGGCACTTCCTGTTTCACCAGTTATTCCATCTATTCCTCAGATATATCCATTTATGCAATCTGTGCTTCGCCCAGATCACTGTCTATACTTTCCAGCAAGAGAGCAAAAGCCGACCTCAGCGAGACCCAGAATCACAATTGCTACCTCAGGCCCATCATTTTGCTTCTCAAACCATTTGGTTCCTAACCCGCCAATCAGGGGCAAGTCCACGGTGACTATTCGAGAGATACAGGAAGAAAAGCCAGAAGAATCACCCGGGTACTCTCCTTCCGTAGTTTCAGACCCCTTTAGTCCCGGAAACAGCGGCGCTGAAGTAAGAGTCCAGGAACAAGTTCAGCTTGAGAAACAGAACCTAGGAGAGTTAGAAAGCAAAATTGGAAACCTTCAGCTGGAATGCAACAACCCAACTGGGCAATC
>JAOTRO020189093.1:0-10694 GCA_028566515.2 Pyracantha coccinea | reverse complement strand
TAATGGTTAAAAAATGTGGTCTCTCAAAAAAAATTCGACAAACTATAGTTATATTTTCTTTTACTTTTCTTGGATATGATGCTTAATATTAGAAAAATTAACGAAAAGTCAAAAAAAAAAAAAAAACTTTAGTTTTAATGAAAAATGACAAATAAAGGTGTAGTGAATAGTACCCAGTAAAGGTAAAAATGTCGTTTTTCGTTAAAGTGAACAGTATCGGGAGTGTTTCGTTAAAACTCCTTAATTTATTTGACAAACTCATAGTTGAAAACTTTAACAGTGAGTGCATCACAATTAATATATTGCTTAAACATCCCAAATTTTAAAGGGAGCTTTAACGAAAAGCTCCCGCCATTGTTCACTTTAACGAAAAATCACATTTTTACTCTAAAAAATCAATCATGATACTATTCACCTACAACACATTTTTGTTATTTTCGTTAAAACTCAAAGTTTTCAAGCCATTTTCATTAGTTTTCCTAATTTTAAAAGGATATGAAATTATTACATATTCCATCACTTTATAGCACTTATTACGTGACCTAAGACTAACACTATGTAACCAAGTTTCCAGTAATAGCCTCGTTACACTCAAGTTTCTGCACTCAAGCTAGTTTAGTAATTCCACGTCTATCCAATTGAAGGTTTTAAAGTCTATGACCAATTCGTTTACGCTATAAAGTAATATGCTCTACGGTACCGTTTGGTATACAGACGAGACAGAATAGAACGGAACGGAATGGAGGTTCCATGCAACGTTTGGTGTACGTTCATGCTGGAATGGAATGAAGGATTAAATGACAATCGTACCCATCCACCCTGACGAGTTCAATCTTACCTGAGCCACCTCCGACGAGTTCAATGTCATCCCTTACATCTTCCGCCTAATCCTTGTCGTCCCATCCCTCAAGCGACGACGTCGGCCATGTCCTGCAAGTGGGTGGTCTTGAGGTTTTTGCGACGAAGGGCGACGGTCTCGTTGTGGGACTAGCAGGGAGAAGGGAGGCGGCAGAAGGAAGGTGGGGTTGGGTTCATATTGGTTTATTGGGATTGGGTTAGCCTGGGTTGCTGGGTTTGTGGTGGAGGAGGAAGAGGCTACATGAGAGATGGAGGCTATTGGAGCGAGATGGTAGATAGTGAAATTAATGAAAAAAAGAGGGGTATTATTGTCCAAAAAGTTATAATTTTGTGTTCCATGGGTTGGAACAAGTCGTTCTAGAGGGAGGGTGGCACAAAAAATTGACTAAAATCTGTTTCACGGGATAGCTCATCCTAGGAAAATTGGCGCATCAAACGTGGGACGAGTGCATCCCGTCCCTCTGAGTTCCATCCCATCCCAATGTACCAAACGGTACCTAATTGATTACACCAATACTGTCACCTCACCACTTGTCACGCAACGGATTTGGCCCAAACTAAATCACCTCACCACAAGTAATATGCTTTAATGGATTACATTAGTACTATCACCTCATCACATGTCATGCAACGGATTTGACCTAAACTAAATTCGAGTAGGTGACACTTCATTTTACTTTTAAGAGCAAAAAGTAATACTTCCCGTTCTCCCAAACTGAAATAAACAATTTATTACCATTTCCTACAAATAACCAGCTGAAAATGAAATTACAAAGGTTCCAAAATCCAGAATAAAGGTAGAAAACATCTAATGTACACAATGTTGTCAAAATAGCTACAAAACATGTTATGTTTTCTAAAATGAACAAAAATCTTGTACAGCTCTTCAAATACACCAAAACATGTGTCAACTTCTCACCCAAGCTGCTGAAACGGAAGGGAAAAAGGGTGAGTTGCAAAGCTCAGTAAGCAACATTATCTTAAATGAAATTATTCGAATGCATAGTCAAAGGAGATGGATTCAAGAGCTGCAATAGAATGGACACAAGAATCCAATGAAATAATAACAATGCAATAGATGGATTCAAGAGCTGCAATAGATGGATTCAGTTGGTTACATGGCTTTATCCAACTGATCATAGGTCCAGACTCCTTCACAAAGAAGGCATAAATACTATGATTCAGACGAACTGAATCAACCACAAGTTCAAATGTTATTCGACGTAGATTACAAACGCTTTGAACAATGAAAAAAAAGGCAATGATATCTGAGTGAATAATCAAAAGAGGTTCAAATGACAAAGAAGACAACTGAAAACTGAATCAAAGCTCAATAACAATGTAGCATAGAGAATAAGAAAGATGGAAGCAAAGCAAACAAGTCAAAGAAACTTACTGGATTCACTTTGTTCCAAACTATGAAATCCAGCAACTAAGACTTACACTAGGTTTCTCTCAAACTCCAATCTCTTAGTTGTGGTTCTGTAATAAGCAAAAATGGGTTGAGAGAAGAAAAATGTGTTAATAACAAGGAGACAACTTTCTTTAAGCAGGTGGTGGAAGGTTACTTCAGCTGTGGTTTTGCTAGCCAAGAAATGTCTGCTCACTTCGCTTTAAGCAAAGTAAAAACTTGTTATGCCCCAACTGGCGAATAAGAACTATTTACGAATTAGGAAGTGAGCCATATATATGATATATCTTAGCTATAAAATATTGATAATTAACAATAATATGAAAGAGGAAATATCATCTTTACCATTTTAAACCAATCCCTTTCTACACTCTCTATTCCCTTTCTTCCACCGTTTGACCCATTTCTAGCCGTCTAACTGCAGTACCATGTGCTGTTTCCAGCGTTTGTCATTCAATCTTGGGTAGTGCCTTGGCAGGATTCTGGAGACAGACTGTGCCAGCCCAGAAGCAATAGAGAAATGTCATGTAAAATCTTTAGACCAGCAGTACAAACTTAAGTCCTTCTGTTTTCATATGAGCTAGTATTTGTCGGAATTTCTTTTCGTATGTCGGAATTTCTCTCCGTACGTAGTAGCTATGCAACAGTTGGATTTGCACTTTCTGGTGCTGGTCCGTGAAAAAGTTGGATATTTATTGGTAGGTCGTACCTCTATTAGAGAGATGATGTAAATGTGATATGAAAAATGTTATAAATGTACACTACTCGTTTTTGTTTTTCTTTTCTACCCTATGTCCAGTCCACCATTTCCGTTCTTTTATTTTGCATATGATTGCCTCAATCTCGGACAAGAAAATTTACAAATAGTCCAATCCAAAAGGAAGATTGAATTGGGGAACAAGGGAGCAAGTACACAACTTTGGCCAATTGATCTCATTTACATCTACAAAGTTTAGATCAAAAGATTTCAATTTTCGGCTTATCCTCGTACACGAACAAAAAAAAAAAAACAGAAAAAACAAAAAAGCTCCAAGACATTTTGAGAGAGAGCTTCTCTCAAATTGTAACCCAAAGCCCACGCCCAACAACAAAGCCGGACCTCTCACCCAAATACTTTTGGTACCAAAATTCCCCCAACCAAAAACTTACATCCCCCGCCAAATTCAAATATTGGCTGCTAAAACTCAAATGAAAACGAAGGCTCATAACTTTTGAAGTTCCCACAACAAATCCAGATCGTTCGTCTAATATTTTAATTCAAATCCCTAGTCTCTAATCCCAAATCAAAACCTCAAAAGGTCTCTCAAACTTTCTCAATCAATCTTCCCACCAAATCATTTCCCCCATTTTTCTTGCCCAAAAACCAGACCAACATATGGATCAGAGATTCCATGGCCTACCTCCTCTCAAGAGATTCAGACTCATGCAGCAGCAGTAGAAGGATGCCTTGTCCCCCTTGCGCATTCTGGGGAACAAGCGAAAGGCGCTGAGGGACCAACTCGTTTTCCCTGACCTTGCCGCCTTCGCCGCTGCCATCTCGACCTATTCCTTGCCTGCCAAGTAAAGGGTTTGGGCGTTTTAGGTCGATTCCCCAAAGATCCCCTTTTGACATTGGTCCTTAATGTTGAGTACAAGCTGCCTTTTAGGTCGGATTTGGAAGAAGAGTTAATGGAGAAAATGGAGAAAGTGGTGGGTAAATCTGAAAATTGTTGCAATGAAAATATCGAGATTACGCAAGACTAAGACGAGAAGAGCCAAGAAATTGTAGGGGATGGAGAATGCAATGAAGAGCAAGATGATGGTTTTTTGTGCTGTTTGTCAGAGCACAGATGGAGATCCATCGGATCCAATTGTGTTCTGTGACGGATGTGATCTGATGGTTCATGCATCCTGCTATGGAAATCTCATCGTAAAGGGTATTCGGGAAGGCAATTGGTTTTGCGCCAAATGCACATTTTCCGCTGCGCATTCCCAATCCTTTGAGTCATGTTCTTGCTGCTTGTGTCCTGTCAATTGAGGGGTAATGAAGCCCACTACAGATAGCAGGTGGGCACACATTGTGTGCGGGCTTTATGTCCTGGATGAAGAAAGTTAGGTTCCATCATAATACCAATTGGCAATATGGGAATAGTCCAATCATCTTTCCGATAACTATGTCCTGAAAAATCACATTATGAGGTGAGAAAATTGCAAGGCAATTTAGTGTTTGGGTGATCCTTCCTACTGACATGAGATTAAAAGGAAAGAATGGAACATAAAGGACAATGGACTGAACTTTGTTTGGATATTAGGTTAATTTTCTTTTTGCCTATAACTGAAACTCCTCTACCATTAACAAATGATACTTAAGATGACCTTTTTTGAAAATCATGCAAGTTTGTAGGTCGGTTTGTCATGTGATCAATGACACCCATTTCCAATAATCATGCACATGACTTGTATTTTGAGCTATTGAAAAAGTATTTAAGATACATGCAGTGTCTTCATGTGGTATTCCTTCTGCTTCTGCCAAAAACCCAATAAACTTCCCAAGGAGAGTAGTGTGGTTCTCGGCTTCAGTTCCCACTGTTTATTCACTCTGACCTCTCTAATTTTTGCGTTGAAGGTAGGAAGCAAACTCATGATCAATGTAGTAGGATTTGACGTAAAATCTAACAAACCACCACTAGGAGTTTGACCTGCATGGTTTATTAAGGAAGATGCTGCAAGATTGGACCCATAACTGCTTTCGAATGGTGGGTTTGAGCTATTTTGAAATTTCATTTGTCATCCTTATTGAACTTAGGTTTTAACTTTGGATGAAGTATCCAGCATTGATCTTTGGTATGGCCATTTCCAAGGTGACCAATACGAAGACAGTGATCACATTTTAAGTCCGACCTCTTTCCCTTGTAAACCTTTGATCCAGGTGACTTGTGATTTGAAGCATATGCTTGAGCTTCTCACACACTGAACTTGGTGTCAAGAGCCACGACTCGCCTTTTAACTTCTTCTCGTTTTATGGTGACACATACACTGGAAAAAGATGGAAACTTCGAGTTCATCAAGATGTGGCTCCTCAAATCTTCATACACCGAGCTTTGACCGACTAACAATTGGAAGATTTTGTCTTCCTCAGCTCTCTTCAAAATTACAATAGTATTGGTGGTATGAGGCCTATAAGCGTCCAACTCGCTCCACATCGACGTTGTAGTGAGGTCATCGAGATGTTGAACAAAGTGCTTACTTAATTTCTTGTTTAAGGGTAACAATATCTCTTTTGAGCTGAAAAACTCTGTCTGAGTCATTTGGTTGTCATACATTTCTTCAAAATAGCTGAAGATTTTAGCGATTCTCGTGTCCGTGGAGTTAAGTAACCAAGACATGATCAACTGGTCCTTGCACATCGATGATGCATAATATGGAGAGGTGTTCTCCGGTGCATGAATGACTCTATTGATGAAGCTATGCTTAGCTATTCCTCCAAGGGTTTGAGTTATTGCCATTGACTAAGGGAGATAATTGAACTCGTTGAACAACACTAAATTAAACCTTTAATTAGGGTTGACATCAACCTCAGAGATATTGGTAGACGATGAGGCAAGGGTGCTCTCAGCTTTTAAATTTATATGCAACGGCTAAAGGTGATGAGTGATGTTTAAACCTTATGAATACCTATGCTTCAGATTAGGCATGCACAAATTTGTGGGGACTGTTTGGGCAAAGATTTCTCTGGAGAAGGCTCATTGGACCTTATCATAGCTCCCCAAGGGCTTGGCACTTTGGATGTATATGTTTGGTAGTCGAGCTCTTGCTTGCCTTGTGTACTGTAACAAGAGCTTGAAGTTAGTTCTGAAATGTGCCTTTGTGGGGCTTTAGGTGTAGGCCTTGAGGCTCGCGATCAAAACTAACTAAATGTTTAGGCGTGCCACTGCTATCTTAGTCTAATAGATGTAGAACAAGTGTGCTTTAAGTTGATCCCTAAGTTTCTTAAACTTCTTGTTATCAAAGGATTGTCACATATAGGTTACGTCTGTATTAAGTTATTTTCTTCCCTTATAAACAAAGACTTTTAGTTCATGATCTTGTATGTTCGAATGAAGAGAGTCCAGAGCCCCTTAAGTCATATGTTTGCTTCCAAATTGTTCTTAATGAAAACACATCCATTAAGTTAACCAGATCCAGATGCAAATGAGACTTTTAAAATAGAAAAAAAAAACATATGGAAACAACTTGATAGCTTACTGGGGAATGCATTAAACAATAGATCTACCAATTCAGAGAACAAACAAAAAGATTCGGGCAAGATTTCACCTTGTCTGGCAAGGTTAAACCTCTTGCAGCCATTTATCTTTGAGTTTATAGTGGTTATATGCTAAAAGGGATAGATGGTAAACAGGTTTACACGAGAGAATCAATACTACAACGCTAAGGGAAGTAGCAGAGCTTTCACTAGACAAAAGATAGCTTTTGTAAGGCAATTATTGCTAAAATGCCTGAATCTAGGTTGATTTCAAATTGAAGAGTACGAACTGGCTTGAGAGAAGAGTTTGTATGCTTGTTTGTTTAATTGGTTGAGTGTCCTTGTCTCTATTGTCTCTTCTTCCTTTTATAGGCGATTTGGCTAGAGGGTCAGGGCATCACTCTTGCCCAAAAGCTCTTGAAGGGTAGTGAGTCATCAACTTATTTACTTATAATGCCACTGGAAATTGTTTTTTGGCTAATAGTAGGCTAGTCTCCATCACTTGTCACTTCAATTATAGACACGTGGCTTGTGTCTTGGTTGAGAAGGCTTCAGTTTGCTTCTGGGCTTGATGTTGTGCTTGGGTGGATTCGCTTATTTTAACATCTCTGGGCCTTCTTTCAGTCAAGCCCAATATTCAAATATTAACCTAAACAGTGCCCCATTTAATCACTATTGAGTCTGCACATCGAGGTATTAATGATGATTAAACAGCTGTCACATGCTTTTACTAGGGAATTGCACCATTTAAAACAACCGTTTGTTAATTAAACCTTTGCACTAACCCACGATTTTCAACGTTAACTAACTGTTTTACTATATAATCTTCACTTAAATATTTCGGCCAAGTACCTTAGCAATTTTAATCCTCTGAGCCTCCAAAATCCCAGATTTCTCAGAACCTTTATACTTTCCAAAATTCTCTTGATCTCAGTTCTTGCTCCATATTCCTAATTTTCCTTTCATTTCTTTCAAAGCTCAATGGCACCTAAAGCTATTCAACATGCATATGAATCTGGCGAAGGGATTGCTACTATGCGCCGCTTGCTCAACGGCCTTCATCGCCCTCGGGCTGGCCTACAAACTTCATTTTTCTTCGAAGAGGGATGAGTGCACTCCCTGGGGCCTGCATGGACCTCTCATGTCCCAATTGTGGTAGAAAACAATATGCCTAAGGCCACCTGGTTCACTTCCACTTCATACTCGGTCCAGCCGGCATTTTGGCCTCCAAGTGGTCGAACCATCGAAGAGGTTTTCCTTTGATGAAAGACGAGGGTTGGACGCAGTGGATAAACGAGCTTGAAAGCTGGAAGGAAATGGTCCACCAAAAGAACAAATTCTTTTAATAGGTATCTTTCATTTTCTTGACTTGCATTTCATGATATTTTATGAATCTGCCATATGCTAATCTTTTCCTTAGTTACTTTAAACTTGTAGCCTAAGGCAACACCAAAGAGTTAGATGTCAGGCTAAATGAAGAAGCTGGGGATGCCTTTGTCCTCCAAGAAGTTGCGGCCGAGGTGGCAAGGCAAGGTGCTGGAGAGGGTGAAGATGTCTTTGAATTATTTGGAGACTCTGATAGTGAGGTTGAGCCCTAGGTGGAGACTCGGGTGCCCCGGCAGGCAAGGGCAACTGTGGTGGGAACCTCAGAATCTGAGCCCGAAACTCGGCCTGTTTTGCCTATTCTGCTGGCAACTCTTACCAAGAAGAGGACAAGGGCTCAAACCTCTAAAGCTTCTAGAGCCCCATTTCCTCTACTACTTCTACTACTTCTCCAGCTAAGACGGTCATAAAGAAGTAGAAGTCTTCTAGTAAGCAATCTTCTATTTTTCTTTGCTGCTATTTCACTTTATCTTGAATATGAACATACCATTTATTTTTTTATTTTATAATTTTTTTTTTGTAACTAGGGCCTCAAGGAACCAAGAAGACAGCTTTTGTCTCATGGGAGGAGCCATTAGGGGCAGAGATGTATCAGAAGGACAAGCCCTTCCTTGACGCTATCATTGAGGAATTGGAGGTATATATTCTTTTCTTTTAAGCACCCAATTCTTCTTCATAATTATCTCCCTCAATACTTGTACTGACTCCTCACATTTGTTTTTTTTTTTTTAAAAAAAAAAATAGGACACTAGAGGTGAATAGACAATTTTGCCCGAGCCTTCTTCTCCTCTTGCCTGATCAATGCATGTTTTCCCCTCTCGGGTTAGGTTTTCAAAGGTATCCCATTTTCCCACTTTTCGCTTTAAACTCGTATTTTACTACTTTTGAAGCTAATGATTGACTTCCATTCTTTTGTAGGCCAAGGTTGGGGAACCTACATCTTCAGTTAGGCAAAGCTCAACCTCCATTTCCTCTACTCCCCCTCATGCATTGGTGGTGACTCTAACCTCCTAGTTCTATCCAAGGACTGGGGAGATGCTACACTTTGTGGAAGACAACAGTAACTTGGTGAGTATTTCTTAGTTTGAACCTTCTTGTCTTTAAGTTTTTCCTCTTCATTCATACTTATCCTTTTCTTTGCTTTTTTTTTTCTTCAATCGTCTCCAACACAGGAGTTTTACCAACCAGCAGCTACTACATTTGGGGAGCCCATAGTCCTTGAGATCCTTGTGGTCTCAGAGGTTATTAGCCTGCGAGCTCCTCAAGCTGGTGTTCGGTCCAACCCGTCCTCTTTCTTTCAGGTAGCAGCCACTATAGATGTGCCTTCTATCCTATTCAGGGTCCTGCTCAGGTATGGAAGTTTTCACTTCTATTTTCTTTTTTGCATAAGTTGGTTTGCTGACACTTGTATTTTCTTGATGTTTACAGGTCTCTGGTGAAAGTTTGGGCGTCATTCGTCCTTCTTCTTCCGTGAGCAAAGTTGATAATCCACATCCCTCGCAGGTAACAACTCCTCCACATTCTTCTAAGGCTCCGAGCTTAACTCAGGTATATTAACTCCTCTTATCTCGCATTCCTTTAATCTAAATTATAGACTTTCTTCTTAACTTGTTTTTCTTGGTTTGCAACAGGACCTTGGAGAAGGCCTGGACCAATCTCATCTGCCTCTGGTACCTAAAGCAGCTTCCTCAAGGCCTTCCTTGGCTTCTGGGGTTATGGGAACTCCTATTTCTTGACCGAAGAAGATAAGGGCCACTGCTACTTCCTCAACTTCTAGTTCTCCTCCTCCATTTTCAACTGAGGCTGCTTGTGGGAGTACTGAAGCAATTCTTCTACCTCTCGCACGTATTCTAGCTACAATTTCATTGCCCGAGCTTGTCAAAGAGTTCGGGCAAATCAGAACAAAGATGAGGTCTCCAATGTGCTCTTGTGAACCTCAACAACTTCAAGATCAGCGCAGGATCTTCCAAGAATGGATGTAGAAAGACTTTAATGCTTCTTTTAGCCTTAAAGGTCTTCAAGATGCTGAGAATGCCTTGACTGAACTCTACAAAGCCCAACACATGACAAAGGTTCAATTTGAGTTATTCCTCAACTCTTTGAGAACTTGAGGGCACTAAGGGACCAAGATCTGAGAGCAAAGAGGCAGGCCAATAGAGTAAGATGCTACAAGGAGAAACACTCAAGAACCTTATCTTATTTGTAGAAGCTAGTGGAAGAAGGGTCAGCCATGGAGGCAAGGATTATAGAGGCGACTTCTGAAATTCAAAAGTTGGAGGAGCGATTGTTTGCACTCAAGGCTGAACAAATGACTTTATCCATAAAACTTTACCAAAAGATTGAAGAAGTCAAGAAAGTAAACGTTGAAGTTGAAGATGTTGAAGCTCAATTAACCAACAGTAATATTGCTTTAGAGGAGCCTGGCAGAATCTTCACTATCATGCAAACATACCATTCTAGGATAGCTGCCCTAGCTAAGGATGTAAAACTGTTGAGTTAAACCTTATGTAACTTCAATATTTGATGAAATAAAAATGACTTCTTCCTTCACTTTAACTTGTATTTCCTCCTTGAAACTTAACTGTAGTGAATGCATAGGCTGACTTTAAGTTTCTCACAATGTTTTCTTCCATTGGCTGGATGATATTTCTTCAAAATCTTAGCATTGGATGGATGCCTCTGCAAGTTTCCTTCCAAATTTGCCACGTAATAACCTCCTTTATTTAATACTTGGTTAATAATGAAAATACCTTCCCAAGTAGGACTCTGTGGATGAAAATTTCTTCCTCCTAGTTGTTGGACAAAATTGCACCTACAAAA
>JAOTRO020189075.1:0-10697 GCA_028566515.2 Pyracantha coccinea | reverse complement strand
TATATGTATATTTTCATATATTTTATAATTAAATACTTTTGCTTGGTTAATTAATTATTCTTTAAAATTTAATTACAATATTTATCAAAAATTTTTAAAAAAATATTTTTTACCAAAACAAAAATATTTTTTTTTATCAAAAAAGGGGTTTGCGTGACACATGCCTATGTCGTGCAAAGCGGCTTTGCGCGACGCACGTCCTGCGTCGTGCAAAGCGGCTTTGCATGACACAGACTTGCGTCGCTCAAAGCCCTTTTGCGCGAAGTAGGATGTGCGTCACGCAATGCTGCTTTGCGCGACACAAGTTACTTGTTCGTCACCCAAACCCTACCGTCCCTGCTTTGGCGCGACGGTTAGCGCGCGATGAAGGTTGTGTCGTGCAAACCCTTAGGCAACGATTTTTAACTTTGAGCGACGAAGGTACGTACGTCGCGCAAAGTGTTTTTTTCTACAAGTGATAAGTTATAGCACTGAAAGATGCACACTGAAGAAGTTGTGCTGAGTTTTTGAAGATTTGAAAGTTGTCCAACATATGTTCGATGAAATGCCCCAATAAGCATTGGTGCTGCGTGCATTTTGCTTGGGCGTGTAAAGCTTATGAAAGTCATGTTTTACACCAATTTTTAACAAAATAAACAAGAAAAAAATTAAGCAACTAATAACAATGGAGATGAAACTAATATATCTTCTTTGGTGTAAATAAGTTGGTGTAGAATATGTTGTTTTTTGTTTTCTTCTTTGCTGCTTCACTAAATAGGAATTACATGGTCCATTTAGTTTTTCCGCATTGATCGATATATAATTTTACATTTTGCATTGGTAATCTGGTGTGTTTAGCTCAGTTTTCCAATTTATTTTTGTATGTAGGACTTCATAGAAGGATCTATTGTTAGGACATGTACCCATAATGATATTACTGCTTCTATTCCCAATTTTTAGCACACTTCATTTTCTGAATTGTGCAACCAGGTTAGCTCAAGGTTCAATGGTTTGGTAGTTGGTTCATTTAACCTTACATATGCTATGAATGGATGCGCATGTTCTCTTTTGGAATGTGACATGGATGTGCGTGTATTGCACATGTCTGTAACGAAGGAGAATGCATATTTTGTTGATATATTGGTGAGCTTAAAAGAATCAAATGAAATTGGCAATGCTAGTCAAGATATTCGTATTACAGAACCATTTTTGGCTGAAGGTGTAATGCACACCGATGGGAATGAGTTTTTGGGGAAATTTAAAACACCTAATGCTAAGATGTATTTATCGCATCCTTGGAAAAGCTATATTAGTCATGTTGGTCAGGATTATGAGGGTGGAGCGGATGAGTTCAGGCTTAAACTATGCAAGTATGCTGTTGAGATGGGTTTTGAATTTGAGTATGTCGCAAATGAGCATAAAAGGATAACAGCTTCTTGCATTAAGAAAGATATTGAAGGTTGTCCGTGGCGTGTTCATGCATCTATATGCAGTGCTAATGGCCATTTTGTTATCCGGACATTAAATAATCAGCACACATGCACCGGTCGCATTCGAGAACGTAAAAGTGGGATGATGACCTCAAAGATTGTGTGTTCCATACTGGTTGAGCAAATTCGGTCCAATCCACACATTAAACCAATTCAGATAGTTGATGATTTCAAAAAGAATTATGGTTTGGATGTTTCCTATTACAATGCATGGTACGGAAAAGAGATGGCGATGACAATGATTCATGGTGATGACGTTTTATCTTACCAAAAGTTAGGTTGGTATGTTGAAGAGATCCGCAAAAGTAATCCTGGATCCCATTGTGTATTGGAGTGCGATCCAAACACCTCCCACTTTCGTCGTCTATTTATTGCTTTTAGAGGTTCTATTGAGGGGTTTAATTATTGTAGACCCTTACTATTTTTGGATGGTACGTTTGTGAAAAACAAGTACAAAGGCACTTTGCTTGGTGCGACAGGGAAAAATGGTAACCAAGGTATGCATGTAAAGATGTTTATATATTTTTGTATGTTAATTAACATCATGCTGTATTAATTCTGTTATATTTTTCATTTGTATAGGTTTTTTCCCTCTTGCATTTGCTTTGGTTGATGCTGAAGATGAGGCTAACTGGACTTGGTTTTTGATGAACTTATCTGCCGTATTATCTGAAGATGAACGTACCATTACATTCATATCGGACCGGCACAAAGGATTGCTTCAATCTGTGGCAAATGTTTTCCCTACTTCTCCACATGGATTTTGTATTTACCACATAGAAAAGAATATTAAGAAAACATATCCTATTGGCTTTGGGAAAAAGTTTCGTAAGAAAATGGTCGAATTATTCAAGAACTGTGCTTATTCATCCACTCCAGAAGTGTTTGACGTAAACCTGCAGATTTTGAGAAAAAAAGGTGGTGGACTAATTGACAAATTTTTGGAGGACTTGCCCAAAGAGAACTATTCAGATGCATTCTTTTTGGGTGCCAGGTACAATTGTTATGTTGAGTTTTAATGAAGAGGTGCTTGTGTACATGATTTGGTTTAAGAATTGCCATCCTATTACTATTCCTTTTCCTCATTTTTATTCCTTCTCGTATTATGCTTTCATTGAACAGTATATTTTTTAGGAGTTTTCAGTTGGTATGAAATCTTGGTTATGGAACAACATAATGTTAGGATTATGCAGTGTTTTGATTGACATTTTTATTTTGGCAGGTATGGTGAAATGTGGTCAAATGTTGCCGAGTCATTCAATTCTTGGATTAGGAAAGAACGATTATTACCAATATTCCAATTGGTAGAAAGCATAAGAGTTAAATTGATGGTGATGAATGCTGAAAGACATATTGCTGCAGAGAAATGGAACTCTTATTTATGCCCCGAAATGGAGAACCAGTTGGATAAGTTAATGGAGGTGGGAAGACATTGGCATATTAGCCGGTCAAGCGAGTTTGTATTTGAAGTACGTAGCGATGACTCGGTAATGGTGGACTTGGAAAAATGGTATTGTTCATGTTGTCAATGGCAGATTAAAGGTTTCCCTTGCTCACACGCAGTTGCAGCTATCATGCACAACGATGGCAATCCTTATGATTACATTGAAGACTATTTCACAGCTGATTACTATAAGTCTTCATATTCTTTTCCAATTGAACCGATTCCTGACATCCATCAACCCCCACTTGATATAGTGAAGGATTTTGTCATCAAGCCTCCAGTGACAAGAAAACAACCTGGCAGACCAAGGGTTAAGAGGATTAAGTCTAATGGGGAAGAATCAAGACCAATGAAGTGTGGGAGGTGCAAGAAGCTTGGACACCACAATAAGAACACTTGCTCAGCACCCTTTTGATTATCAATCATATCTTCTTCTTTTTTTAATTTGCTCAGCACCCTTTTGATTTTGGTATGTATTATGCTTTTGGTAATAAATCATTATGTTTTTTTTTCATCTTACCATTATAAACGCTGTTTTTCATTACACTCAGTTATCATACACCTTTGAAAGACATAGCTCATCTTCAAAATATTCTCGATATCTCAAAAAACCCACATATCAGCGAACCATTTGATAATCAATAGCATCTGTAGCGCATAGTAATTTACACGGTAATTTACAATAATTCAAACTTATCTCATTAATGTGTCAATAGAACACTAATTAACATTTATATTAGTTGATACTTTAATACCAATTGATCGTTAATCGTCGAACTAATGACAAAAGACAAACCATATAATTGGTACGTTTGGATTAACACACCAACACTTGCCAGACCCTTATGTTTCAAAAATAAGAAACTTTACGTACCAAACGCTAGTAATGATTTAATTCAATATTATTTCATGAACCAAACGATCAATATAAGTCAGTGTAACATTAAGTAACATACCAAACTCCTTGTACATTACAAACATACACTGTAAAACGTTTTTCCAGACCGATACTTTCAAATTTACGTAACAAACACCTGCAACAAACAATAACGGCTTAATCGAGGTCAAAGGTGATCAAAATGATATTTACTCAAAACCCTCTCATCCTTGTCTTTTTTTTTCCAAACAAATCTATAAGTTCAGTCTGTTAAAGTCATATAATTGAACTCAAGTCTCAGAAAAACTTGCATGCAATTGTTAGGATTTTCATAATCCTTCATTCTTGAAAAGAACTATTTTTCTTTTCTGCAAAGACCAAAAGATTGAATATGGCAAACAAAAGAATGCTTGGTTGATAAATAACGAGTTATACAGAGTAGCTACTTAAATGGTAGAATTTGATTAAGGCATCTCTGCCATTCAACCAATAAGTTGAGGCGGAAAACTCCAACCTTCTTTATGTATCAATAACCAGGTTTTGAGTAGGGACATGCAGAACTCAAATTTTGAAAGTTTTTCCTTCCCATTCACTATCAACAACAAGAACGTCTTTGTGAAGTCTGAAAGTGGAAATTTTAGTTCCAAATCCAAGTACCAAGGATGGATCCTAGTATCCAGCTACTTTAAAGTTGAAGGATATGGAAGATGAGCGAACACATCCTCATTGGCCTCCCACTGAAGTGTGTAGCAGTTGAGGATATTTCATTGTTCTTTAGCGAAAGTGTCATAGTCCTCTTGGTTACAAATTCTTATTATGGGCGGCTCATACATGGTGTGAAAGTTGTGGTTGGGGTTAGTTGCACACTAAAAGAAGCCATTTTGCTCCAAAAAAAAATGAAGAGTAAAGTTACAAGTTTAAAATTTGAAGGAAGTTGGGAATTTTCAAAGCTTTTTGCAAAGAGAGAACCTAGAAGATTTGGATGTGGAGAAGATAAGTGAGAGAGCTATTTTCCTCCAGAGCTATTTCATAGTCATTGACTCTAGAGCTATTTGCCTCTAGATTTGTGATCCAACTGTTGAAACCTTTCAAAAAAGTAAAAATTTGTTCCTCAATTTTTGTGAACACGCAATGTGATGGCTTTCCATTGTTGTATTAATGGCATAACTCTTAGATCATATACCTGAATCTGGAACATCTCCACTACCTAGCATTGATAACAAAATCAGATTGACACATGTCAAAGAATCCAAGCGACAATCTATTTCGAGCTACTCCAAAAGGTATGGTTCTTGAGTAACTATCCTTAAAGGGGAATGCCCTTTCCAAAGCATAGTTAGGGGCATTTGTGGGAACATTAATTTTTCATGGCCAAGGTAAGGCGGAATACCAATGACTCAGAAGTGCGATCATGAACTCAACGACTCTAAGACTAGGCCGACAAAATGGACCAACAGTTCCACCGCACTATGTTAGCTTCGAAATGGTAGGCAAGGCCTGCATACCTTGTTGAGATCAACAATGTTTGCTCCGCAAGATATGAAAACTTGATTCGACTGGGGATCATATTGGTTTCCTACATTCTTGGCGATTTCTACAATCTAGGGATTGGCGTGTGTCGCAAGTAATCACAATTCTGAAAGGAAAAAATATCTTATGCTAGATGTCCTCTAGGATTCTTCTGGTTTGATATAAATTCTATATCCTAAAATGACTTTCTTCCAACTAGTATAAATACACTCATCTAGGGTTCATCTATGGCAACGTCTTCATAACGCATATTTTGCTCTCTAGCCCACTGCTTAAGTTATAATATTTATACTAACTTGATCATTAGAGAGCTTTCGGCCAGTACCAGATTGGTATCTTAGGTTAATCATAGTTGTTTGTCCTTGCTTGTAAGTGATCGTTCTCACACAACTCCACATTCCAACTGCATGTATTACAGGAATTGCAAATATTCATTAAAGGCTTAACTCTGTTTTTTTTTTTTTATTTTTTTTATTTTTTTTAAATAGCTTTTAAAAGAAAACTATAGACTATTTTTAAAATTTATTGTTTGGAGGCCAAAATAAGCATAATCTTTTAGGATGCGTTTGTTACACCGGACTGTCTCGGACTAGATTAGCTTCAGGGACTAAGCTGGACTGGCTTAGACTAGACTAAGCTGTACTAGCTTAGTGAAGCATTTGGTGCAGTGTCAGACTAAGAAGAAGGATAATTAATAAACTCTAAAAAATTATATTATTTAATTTATATCTTTTTAATACTTAAATTATTAGTTTTATCTTTTTATTTTTGGTTTCTAGAGTCTTCTTCATCTCTCCCTCCCCTCTCCCTAGTTTTCTTCGTCCAACTCTAGAAGCTGGAGAGCTCCATAATGCACAACAAACAAATCCCTCCCATCTTGTTTGAATTCCAGACCCAATCAAGGCTATTGAATTCTTTTCACAAGTTTGCATCCAATGGGTTGCATGATTGCGAACTCTCCAAGACAGAGCTTCTGCAAAAATAAAAAAATAAAAAAAAATAAAAAATCAATATTTGATTGCTAAGTCTACTTCCTCATACTCTCCAATTTCGATTCCGACTCCATCCAATCACAGTCATTGTAGATTTGCTTCTAATTTCTTAAATAGAATCCACCTTAATCTCTTTCTTCTCTCTCACAATTCACCATTGTCGTTGAGAAAAGGGGAGAGGAGGGTGCGAAAGCAAGATACTAGGAGTGCACAGGGTTCCGGTGAGGTCTAGGAAGAAGGAATTGGGAGGGGATTGAGAACTAGGGAGAGGTCATGGTGATGGTGGGCAAGCTAGGTCATCCCAGATGGGGAAGCATGGGCTTGCTAAGGATTGGTAATCCGGACCTTTCGGATGGTATTAGCAATGAAGCTTTTAGTGAAAGCAAATCCCAGCTAGTCTCATCAAAGCTAATCCCTCAACATCATCAAACAAGGGACTAGGACAAAAGTTAAGTCAATCCCAGCTACTCCTATCTAGCGAGCCTGAACAAACGGGGCCTTATTGCTTGACTTTAAAGTGAAGTAGCTTTTGGTAAAAATAAAAAAAATTAAAAAAATGGCAAGTGAGGCTGGAGGCCTAATTTAGGATTGCTGTGCTTTTTTGTAAAAAAATTGCTTATGTTTGCTTTAAGAATAATCATCTGTAAAATAAAGCAGTTCAGCATATAATGAATTGTATTTTTAAAAGTGTTGTGAGAATAAAAAACAGTGTATAGTGTTTGGTGAATTTTAATGTAAAACTGATATAATTGTATATAATGAGAGAAATGGACATAGTAGTAGGGGTGGTGGCAATAACAACGGTGACGAGGTTAGTCGCGATGATGATAGCGACAATGGTGGGGGTATGGTTGTGGTGCCAATAATAGGGTGTGGTGGTTGGGATATAGAGGTAGTAGTGGTGGCAGTGGTAGTGGTGGCAATTGTTGGAGATATGCCCTCAAAGTAAATCTTGAGAATAAATCTTTCAGGATAATGTCTAAATGTTTAGTTATGTCTAATAAACAAATGGACAACGTCACTCACTAGGACTACCTCATTTAAATGATATGTGTCCAAAATAGTGAATCCATGAACAATGGAATGATGGAATAAGTAATCTAAAGGAGTTAGACAACATAGGCATTCTTTACATAACCATAATGTCCAAAATATTAATGATCTTTATAAGGAGTATGTCAATCATAAAAGTACACATGTATGAACTTGTGATTTGATATCCAAAAGTGAATGAACATCGTGCTAAAGCCAGGATTAGAACCTGGCAATTGATTGAGTATTGTCTTTGACAAAGGAATACCAGAGTGAGACTCTGAAAGTGTGCGCTCACTTAGGTTATAAACCCAAGTGAATGTAATCCATTTAACAATTGGAGCTTCATGTTAGTAATTGTATAATTTATTGTTATTATGGTACTACAATGGTCTCAAGGTGGAAGAAAGTTTGTATATGGTATACAAATAAAATATATATAATGATATTTTGAGGTTTTAAAAACTACTTCGAAAGGTGTTATGAATAGATAGAGTTCATCTTAAACAAATGATTGAATCCAAACCATTAGGTCGTCAGTAGCACACTGCAACGTAATGGATGTTAGGTCAAGCCATGGAATCAAGGTCTCATCTAAGTATTTAAAAACAAAGAAGAGACAGCATTATATGTTTTGGAAACATGTAATAGTAAATCATTTCCTAAATTAAAAGAATATTTAGTTATGTCTAATACAACAAATGGGCAAAGTACTCATTAGAACTATCTTAATTAAACGATATATTTCCAAAATAGTGAATCCATGGACAATGGAATGATGGAAGAAGTAATCTAAAGAAGTTAGATTGCAAAAACCTTCTTTACATAACCATATGTCCAAAATGTTCCTGGTTATAGGATTGTCAGAGGGACATTGACAATTAGGATAAATCAGTACGTACTATGTTTACTTCAATTGGAAGGATTGAAAGTTTCAAGCCATTCGTGTAGGGACACTAAGACGAGTATGTAGATGCTCGTTAAGAGAATGAGTCAACTAAACAAAATCAAACTAGTATACTTGCATGGAATTCTACATATGTCAAGCAAGTAACTCAATCAGTTGGAATAATGTAAGTAGTCTTTTGACTTCAGACATCATAGTTGTTTTGGGGATTCGGTGCTAATCATTTGGCAATGAGACATGATCACTTCTCATCTTAGATTGTTCTATGCAATGTTGGGGCCACTGATTTCTTCTTAGAGACGTGTGAATGTTCAACAAAGAATCTCTTATCCTCAATCTAAGAGGATGAATACTCTCAGGTATGATTCGAGAATCTTCGACCGAAGTATTGAGCGTAATAAATGAAGACATTTTATTATGACTCAATTGAATCATATAAGCTCACATGATAACATTTGGAGTAACCACACCTTGTTAATGTGACTAAGAGTATTGAATTAGAGAATGATTGGATCACATTGTAATCCAAGTGAATAAGTTCTTCTACCAATTCTATATTAGTTGTGTAATCATGAGATATGGCTCGATGTCACTCATGGTTTGTGAGTTAATCATCAAAGTGTGGGAGAATTAAAAGTAAGTTTTAGATTGCAATGTGATTGTATAAGTACTAATAAATTGGACTGAGACCAATCACCTCATTGCCTCGCTAAAACTAGAACCTAAACAATTGTATACAAATACACTTATATAGTGAGATAAATAAAGAATGATAATTAATTAATTGGATTAATTACGTGACATGATTAATTAAAAAGTCTAAGTTAATCATTAATCATGGAAGTGATCAAACATCGCTTTTGGGCTAGAAAAATAGTTTTGGTTATATTGTGCCCATTGGGCCCAAATCCATTGGCCTTTTATTCAAGCATGAGATGAATTGAAATGTTAAAAGCCCAAGCACAAGCCCATCACAAAGAGGGCCGGCCACAATAGAGGAATGAGAATAACATTTTTGGAGTTGTTAACTTCTCTCTATATAAGGGGAGTTAAGGAAAAAGTTGTAGTCGGGTTTTATGTTCACTTTCACAATAATGGAAAGAAAATATCCTCTCCTTCTCTAGCACATAGCTGGCTACCAAAGTGAGAGATTGCTAGCCTTCTCTTCTCCTTTTGGTTATTCCCTCGTCCATCACAACACTTATGGGTGTAGATCTTTAGAGACTTTCAACTTTGGGGCTCAAGGACAATCAGGGAGATCCAATCTTTTTCAGGGTCGAGGAAGAAATGATTCAAGCTAGGAGGAAGGAGTTCCAAGAGGAAATAAGTTAGAGGTGGTCAATCATTGGACTAAAGTCTAGGTCCAAAGGTATGAGATACAAATCCTTCCCTTTGTTCTTCGATAAATTAGTTTGATGCATCAAGTATGAACCTATGCTTCTTGTAGGGAATTTTGCAGGACTATATCTTTGATTATTTGCTTACGTTGCTTATGTACATAAATCTTCATATTTACTTTCAGCGATTGTAGTGGTGGCGATTGCAATGTTATTGAATGTGGCGGTGACAATGATTGGGGTGGTAATGGCGGTGGTGAAGTAATGTTGTGGTTGTAGTGGTGATGGTGATGGTCACTTTATTATAAGGGAGAAAATACACACAAGAGGATAAACAATGTCATTTTTTAAAATTAATGAGGGTATTATAGGATTGAAATATATTCATTAAAGGCTTACTCCGTTTTTTATTTATTTATAAAAATAGCTTCTAAAGGCAACCTACAAGCTGCTTTTAAAATCTATTGTCAGGAGACTCTTGCTTTGAAAATAAACATAATATTTTATTTTGATCAAACACATTTTTATTGCTTAATTTTAAGTAAATCAGTTTTTGGTGAAAAAAATATAATACCAAACGAAGCCTTAGTAATGTACTAGTGGCCTCACACTTATAGTCATTACAATCTACCCCTTGGAAACCAAATCCCCATTAACACACTTTCGTTTCGTTTGGGTTGAACTCTAAGTACTAATTAGTACTATAATCTAATGGTATTCTTCTTCATTTGTAAATAATAGGTCTTAGGTTCGATTCTCACATATCTCCCTTAAGGTTGATAATATCGTTTGTTAAAATAAAAAAGAGAATTGTTATTGGCATATCAAAAATCTCATTTAACATTCCAAACTTTCTATAATTAGAAAGAAAAATATACTTGTGAGGAGTGTAGAATGTGATTTTTGGAGTGTTAATAACAATTACAAAAAAAAAAAACTCTAAATACCAAGTTGTTGGTTTCAATGTGTTTGTACCATACTTGACCAATCCCGAAACTACTAAGCACCGGTCAACATTATACCGTCAAGGATCCACAAGAGTCTCCCTCCAACCAGGAGGCCAATTACAACGCGACACATGTCAATGTCAAAGGCCAATCACAGCACGA
>JAOTRO020189065.1:0-10699 GCA_028566515.2 Pyracantha coccinea | reverse complement strand
TACACTTATCCAAATCCAAATAGACTTCTAGAAATCCAAACCTAAATTGAATAAGGAAAACTGAAATTCTTTCCTAATCCCTCTGGGATAAGAATCGGTATACCTCTAATTTTCCTAAAACAAACCCAAACCGACTAGGACATATTTAAAGAGCCAAAAATCCTAACATCAAGCTACAATGAAGTTGGCAATTAAAGGCAACTGGAGTGAATGCACAGATTAAAATCACCAAAAGACAGCAAAGTAGGCAATCAATTATTACGCCAGCATTAAAAACACACTAATATATTATGATAGATTATTCACTATGCCTAGCATATGATTTTCACTTAGTTTGCGACTGGAAATGACCCAGAAAGAGAGCACAATCAGGAGGGGGAATATTGAACCATCCATGACTAAAGAACCTAGAATGCCTGTTTCAAGACCTTTCAATTGCTTGGAGCTACAATCTTCATATGAGGCAGACACATATATTGATCAGGATCTTTCTTAAATTCCTAAGTACCACATGTGCTAAGCAAAAACATTAATGACAACAATTCGAAAGTCGCATAGTGGTTGGTGGAACATAGTGAATTTCAAATTGGTCACTTATCAAAATCCATCTTTCTAAATGTTAATACTTTTACACACACGTATGCCTGTTCTGTCTTTGCAACGCAATGACCTACTGGAGATGCTCCTAGAATCTGCGGATTGGTGAACACTAATTTGCCTATGTAGCACAACCTTTCTTTATATTAAATCACAGGTTGAGAACATTCATATCCATATCACAGATTGAGAGCATCCATATCTAAATCACAGGTCGAGAACATTCATTTTCCTATTGTCTCAACAATCAGACCTCATAAGGTAGATTGAAGACAAAATACTCCTTCAAAATCAATCATTAAGCATCAAGATACTATCTTGGAGATTAATGACAGTATCTCGGGCATCAAGATAGTATTTTGATGCTTAATGATTGATTTTAGACGAGAATCAGACTACGGAAAAAATAATAATAATAAAAAGCCTGATGATACAATTCTGTTCTTCAGTTAAAAACTGTGTCTTGAGAACTTCTCATTCTTTTGTGTTTTCTTGGTCTTGTTGGCGACGAAAAAAGAGAAGATGTGGGGAAGGGTGTGTCCTCCTTCTCCGACTAGTGATATGTCTGTTCAATACCCTTAAACCTCGAATTGATTCCATAGTAATAAATAGGAAACCACTGTTTTAATTAATATGATGAAATAAACTTGTACATCAGAAAAATATTTTGAGGAATATGGACGTTTAAATCCAACAAATCTTACTGAAAGTGGTTTCTTTTATAAAGATCACGGAAAATAAATATATTTGAATTTGGGAATTGACATTTTTTATATAGGAACTAATTGTGTTAAAACTTAAAACTGAGAAGTGAAATTAATTCTTAAAAATTTTGTTTCCAAACAAACAACCGAACAACCAAACTTCACTAACTCTGAAAAATTATGTGGAAATAGCATCAATAAACGAGGAGAACAGATAACAGCCATGTGTGCAGTGCCACTTTTTGCTTCCAACCTTGCACTATTGGCATGTATTTTCACATGCTATAGGAGAATTGCGAAATTAACAAACTTAATACCTTTGTTGGTTGTTGACTGCTTTTTACATCCTGCAAAAACATTTGAATCATTAATTATTCTCATACAAAGTAAAACAGTGTTAGTTGATAAAATTATAAGGATTTTAAAACAAGTAAGCATTCATCACAAACTTAAGATACAGATGACACAAACAAATTACCCCGGGATGCATAGCAAATATGATTGATAAAGCCTTCAAAATTTGAACTACACCTAACACTGTTAGGATCTCAAGGAACCCCACCCCTTATTAGACCAACAGAACGTATAACAAGACAACCGACATCTAACCACTTATCTTACAGATTCTCTATACCTTGAAGTCAAAGGCGAAAGAACAATAATATTAAAAACTTAAAAATAATGACCAAAAATCAGTGCCAAGACCAACACTATTGCAAGCCTTTACAGCAAAGAGAGGATAAATATCCTCACATACTAGGGTAACCAACCTAAGGTTAATTGAACAGAGAAAATGGCCCAAATTAAACCTTCAAAATACAAAAGGTTGTGAACAAACTTAACACCAAATGACAAGAACGCCAAAAGATTAAGCAAACGATTGTCAGTTATTCCATCATCGGTTTTAAGAGGAAAGTGAGCAAAGAAAACCTACAAAGTGATTCCCGAACACATAAAACTCTGATAAATAAACAAAAAAAAATTGAAAAAAAAAAGAGAAACTTTATGGAAATTAAACCAAATTCATGGTTCACATGTATTTTATATGTACCATAAAATTCTGATTACAAGATAAAACAGGTCATACGATGGAATAGTACAGATTCGCAATGAGAAACAAAATTTTAGAATTCTCCCAACAACTAAAGGAATAATAGTGGAAACTAAACAATCCTCAATCAAGGACATTGTCAGCTTCACAGTATCAAAAAAAAATACAAATACTAACGAGCACAGAGCAACTAGATAACGCGTTTGCATAAAGAAAGCTCTGCTTATGAACAATTACAAAAGAACCGATCTCATTTCATTAAAAACGTATCGGTATTGCTTTTTGGATAGCAACATTTGATTATTATAAACAAAATTTTATAAAGCATCTACGAAGGATGAACAACACGCACGCATCTATTTATACATGAAAATTAGTCTTTTCCTTCTCCATTTAATTATTTACCTACCCAAAATCCTAACTTGATCATATAAATTATAATTAAACCCTCCAAACAAAAAGAATGAATACATGATTTACAAAATTTCCTCAATTGGGTATTGAGCAAAGGATCATAACAAGCAAGACCAATTAACCATCTTTTAATTTTTCACGCGTGAAAGAAAAAGGAGAAAAGTAAACTCACAAAGGTCCATTTGTTCTTCCACTTCTCACACGAAGCAGGAGTAGAATGGAATGAAGCGAAACGGGTAGCTGCAGAAGTTGATGAAACCAATGAATTCTTGAGGAGCAAGACGTTTCTCCATCTGGGTATTTGCATTTATGGAGGGAATGGAAATCTGTAAATTTTCTGCCAAGAATAATGAACTATCTGATTCTTCGCTCAGAGGGGAGGTGCCTTGGTCTGTGGCTCCGAGTTTGGGTTTCATATGACCGAGAGATTGACCACGAAACTGCGTGGGCTTCAGGCTGAGAGAGAGAATGCAGAAGAAAAATTGGGCCGGTTTGGCATTTTAGACCCAACCAGTTATTTTTTTTTTTTTGTTTTTTTTTTTGTAAAAATATGATCTACACCAAGATGGTGGATGGATTTAATCTCATAATAGACTATCAATTACAATGAACTAGCAATAATGTAGTTGAGGGTGTTTGTGCTACGAAAGACTGAAGAACAAGTTGAGTGAGGCATTTCTTCGAACATGTGATAGGGTGCCGTGAAAGAAGCAGATCAGTATCTTTTCCTAAAAGGCCGATGAGTGGACGTGATCAGGCTCCGAAACGACGATGTGCGGATGAGAAATCCACCCTTATCACCTAAAGACGACATTGTATATGGCAATCGGAGATTTTCTGAGAGGTGGGTGTTTGGCGGCGTTTGAGGTTTCGAACACCGTCGTGGTGGTTGCGGAGATGCAGAGGAGGGAGAAAGAGAATGGAGTTTCGAGGAAAATATGTGACAGAGTGAGAAACGGTATGGTTTTGGAAGAGGGAATGGAAGTTGGGACGGTGATTTTGGTGAGAAGTTGGGGATGGAAGACTAAACTGTATTTCGTCAGAGGGAACCAAATATTGAGCATTGTATGCTTGGAAAGCTCTGGATGTCTGGTTTCTGGAGAATTTTACGGTTCAGGATTCCGAGTTTTACAGAAGACGATATTGCTATTTTGGTGCAGACAGTGCAAAATGAAGATTCCCTGCGAAGTTGGAATATTGTCGAGAGTTTGGAGATTTAGTAGCATCCAAGGAACAAGCGGGGACACCACATTAAATGGAGGAGTCTTTAGGTCTTCGAACGTGATTATAAAAGGTGGAAGATGCACAAGATAAAAGAAAACGGCTCAGATAAATGCTATTAACCTATTCTTGATCGGAATATGTTAGCTTTTGAAGTTGGCCCTTCAGAAATTGGATGGGTTTTTGTGATGATCGACATATCTATCATATTTTCTTTGGCAGCAACTGATTATGATTAGAGTAATCAAGTGAAGTAACATCTTGAATTCTCAGTAATATACGACATATTCTAAGGTTCTTGTGATATTCATATTCTCTTTGAACTTAATGGATTCTATTTCGTTAACTTGAGTAAACGTCATGCTAGGTTGCTTGATAGAATACTTGTAATGAGGTAAACAACATGCACTTTACATATCTTAGAGAGAATCAATATAACATAATCTACATGCCATGGATGTGCTATGAATGTCTTCATTCCAATTGCTTGGAATTGTAAGTTGGTATTATAATGTTGGTTGATGAATGTTTAGTCATGGATTACATGCTCTAACTTGACTAATATCTGATTTTAAAATTCATTCTTAATTTTGTTGATTTTATTATTAAATTTTCTGTTTAGTACCAATTCAAAACCAAATCAAATATTTTTAAATGTGTGTATGTGGGATTGACCCTTGCTTGCTTACTATACTATTAACATTTTTGTGCACTTGCAAGGTTAAAGCTTAGAAACTTTAGTAATCTTTTAGGTTGCTAAAGTGGGTAGCAATCACCAACCATACTACTAGGGAGTACACGGCAAAACATCAGAAGATGGCGCAATACCTGGAGAACATACGAAAACAACTTGAGGCATTTTAAACTTACACTCTCACTCAAGTTCCGCGGGCAAACAACGCCTACGCAGACGCGTTAGCTGGCCTAGGCTTTGCCCTCGACCACCAACTCAAACGCTCTATTCTAGTGGAGTATCTAGACAAGCTAAGTATAGAGGTGGAGCCAGCAGCTGAGGTGTCACAGGTTAGTGTAACTCCAAACTATCAAGATTCCATTATAAACTACCTAGTCAATGACATACCCCCCATGGAAAGATTGGAGTCTAGAAAGCTCCAAATAAAGGCAGCACGCTACTACATGTGAAACGACATTCTCGTTAGAAGATCCTACACTGGACCACATCTCCGCTGCCTAGTGTCTCCCGACGACCTAAAGGTTCTAAGCTCAATCTACGAAGGCATTTGTGGAAATCACTCTGGAGGTCTATCCTTAGCACATAATGCTCTTAACACAGGCTACTACTAGCCTACTACTATGCATCAATATGCTAAGGAGTTAGTACAAAAGTGCAACCGCTGCCAACACTACAAGCCGGTACCAGCATTGCCTACCAGTGAACTACACCCATAGACGAGTCCTGGTCGTTCATGCAGTGGGCAATCGACTTGGTAGGGCCAATGCCGCCCACTACTGGGGGTAGATGGATGATGATCGTGGCAACTGACTACTTAACCAAGTGGGTGAAAACAGAGCCCATGACAACCACGACTCAGATGGATATAGAGCGCTTTATATGGAGGAACATCATTTGCCTATTTGGCATCCCTCAATCCATCCACATAGACAATGGTAATTCATAGGCAAAGATATGGTGAAGTTTTTCCAGAAATATGGCATCAAGCAGCACGGTATACCCAAGGTAATGGGTAGGCCGAAACATCTAAGAAGACGATTCTCGACTGCCTCAAGAAAACCCTCTCTCACAAGAAGGGAAAATGGCTAGACGAACTTCCTAGATGTCTATGCGCGTATCGCACAACCAAACGACGAGCAACCGGTGAGACTCATTTCTCTTTAGCATTTGGTTCAGAAGCAATCATTCATAAGGCTAGGCACGGGCTGGGCCGGGCCTAAATTTGGAGGAACCTGGCCCTACTTGGTTTAAAATGTAACGGGCCGGGTTGGGCCAGGTAGAAAGATTTTGAGTTTGGAAATCAGACCTAACCCGTTCTGTTTCAAACGGGACGATTCGGGACTGGTCCACAGGTCCAATTACTTTTTTTTTTTTCGATTTTGGAATGGCACCGATCTGCTGAGCAAAAGCAGAAGCAAAATAAACCATTTTAGACACTCATTTGCACTACTCAGAACACAGAAAAAGAAATCCTACAAACTTTTCTACACTGCATATGTTTAAACAAAACCAAATCAATGTATATACTTCGTACATGTTAACGATTCTTCCATGCAAATCTTGAAATAAGCAAACCATGATATCCTAAATCCATAATTTCTAACAGAAACCATTACTCTTACACGTAAAACTAAATCAAATCAATCTCACAAATAACCAAATTGTTCAAATCGGCAAATCGAACCAGAAACGTCGTCTTCCTCATGGATCCAAGACTTCCACCCTCACCATTACAAATTACATTAGTTGATGAATCAAAACAAAATCAGAAACCCACAAAATTCCTAAATCAGAAACCCACATAAATAAAAAACTTTAAATTCCTAAATCAAAAACCCTAATTTCCTAAATGCCAGGATGGTGATCGTGCCTCTCCACCCGGTCCAACCCTTTGGACGCCACCATGTTGCAGATTTGCTTCCCCAAATAAACCTTCGACATCACCTTATCACGGTTGTTCGCCAACCCCTCCAGAGAGTCAAGCATGGTCGAGTTGGGCCAGCAGCTTGTGCAACTCAAAGACTGAGTTGACCATCACACGTCTCATAGAAGTGCATCTGCAGTATGTCGGGGAATGAGTGGTCGATCGGCGGTTGAGGTTGAAGTTGTTCTGTTAGACAACTTCCGTGCATGCCATGATTTGGGAGCCTGGGCTCGAGATTGAGGTCTGAGATGGGAGCCTAGGCTCAAGATTGAGGTCTGAAATGAGAAAAGAAAGGAGATTCAAGGAGGAGCGATCGAGGGAGGGGAGTCGGAGTCAGAGTCGGGATAGAGAGAGAGGATGAGGTGAAGGGAGAGTTATGTGAGTTGGCCTAATTGGGTGTGTCTGAGAATAAAAGAGAGAGGGTGATAGAGATTGGAGGGTATCATTGACAAAAAAAAGATAGAAATTAGAGAGTAGAGAATGGTTCTCCAATTTTTTGAACCAGCCCACCCTGCCCCGAACCGCAAAGATCCTACCCGACCAGCGGGTCCAGAACCTTTTTGCCCACCCCTAACAACCACCCCGAATCTGACCAACTCATACAACTCCGTACCCAGGAAGGACCCATGGACAAAGAGTTAGGGGACTTGTTAATGTAGGGTTCATTCCGATCCTGATAGGCCCAAAGAAATACGGGCAAATGAACACTACCCCAAAGAAAGCAAAAGTCCAATGAGCATGGAAAGATGAAGCCGAGCACTTTAAGGAGCCCATGGCCTCCCAATGTCTAATTAGCAATCGAGCCGAGCACTTCCCTATCAAGCACCTTCTGAGCACCAGAGGGTAAGTTGGTCACTAAGAACTTTTGGGCACGAGGCTCTAGGAACATAAAGGGTAGCCTAGTCATGCGTCAACTCCATGCCACGTGGCAACCATACAAGGGAATATAGGCCTACGAAGGGACATAATGGTTGATAAGAGACGTGCTCCGTTACAAGTCCCCACCAACTCCGGGGGCCGAGCAAGGCGCTTGGTCGCATCATCCCAAGAAAGGATGCAAGTGGACCTACGCAACACTACTACAAAAGTACCCGGTAGTGTCTTTGTAGAACTTGAGACTATAATACCTATAATTTAATTCGGAAGCAAGGTACACACCAAGAAACTTGTAGTTGCCATCCCACATTATGATAACACACGCTTTTTGAAGTTTTTTAATAGAAACACGATTCTCTTCAATGCAGTGTGAAACAGATTATGCAACTACTATGCATGATACAAAATTATGAAACATGATTGGACCTACGAAATGTCAAAATAACTCCTAAATCTTTAAGATGCGGAAAAGAGAGATAAAAAACACCTAACATTGACAAATAGCAAGGTAATAGCAAAATTCGGCACACACAGAGGAATGAAAAAGAGTAAATCCCAAAGTTAAAGATAACCCATGTGAACAAACAACATTCCAGGAAACAAGTAGTGTGTTTAAGAAACAAACAAACAGAGTACATAAACAAAAATTAAAAATAAAAAAGGGCAGAAAAAAAGGAGGAGATTTGGGTTCATGGATCTCATGATAACAAACGGAGCAACACCATCGTTGCCAATCAAACCATAAGAACTGAAATTGCTTCATGGATCTCATGATAATAATTAGAACCTTAAATTCAAACCCCAAAATTGAAATTTAAAGAATTAATTCAAACCTCAAAACTGAAAATTAGAACATTAATTCAAACACCAAAACTGAAATTGCTTCAAAGATGGAAGAGAGAGAGAGGGAGGGAGAGGGAGAGAGAGAGAGGGTTATGTTTACCTAATCAACGAGATCGAGCTCGTTCGTTGGTTGCCAAATAAACCCTGTTTCAGAAAACCCCAAAAAAAATCGGTTCATCATCCATGTTAGCTGCTAGAGCCAAACCATGAATTAAAATTAAACTACAAAAATACAAGCAAACTAAAGAGAGCAGCTAAACCCTAACCTAAAAATTAAATTAATTAATTACGGCAAATATATTCAAGCAAATCGAGTACCTGGTACCTGGAAAGCGACGACGGTGTGGCGCTGAGACCGACGGAGAGAGAGAGAGGAAAAAGAGGAGTTGTGCAGCGGTAGGAGGGGGCAGTATTAGCAAATTGGAAAAATTCATTACCAAGGTACTGTAGCTCCATGTTTTGTATAATAAGCCGCTTCTTGAAGCTGCAAAAATCGGCTTTCGCTTTTTGGCTTTTTTTCATGTGAAACTTTGAAGTAAAGTTGTTTTGGAATGTTTACCGAACACCAAAAACACTCTCAGCATTTTTTCATACCAACTTTTTTAAAAATCACCTCAATCCCAAACTGGGGCTAAGTAAACTAATAAAAAGTAAATAAACAAACAAAAAGGAAAACAAAATGGAGACATCTTCAATCGAGCTGGTGACCTGAATGCTTTGGGAAAACGTGCTGACCAACACGTACAAGTCCGCACAAGTGCCAAACCCTGCCGGTATAAACTAATGTAGCAACTTAATTTGTCATTTCAAATAAAAAAACCCTAGCAGCTGCTACATCCTCTCCATTGCATCGAGCCCAGAGCCAAACGGCTCTCTTCATCTCTCCCTTGCGCTTGTTATTTTTTTGGACCTGGATCTGACCTCCCCATCTCATCCCTTTTCTATTTCTATGGTTAAGGTTAAGTAATGTTAATATATTATATCAATTATTTTTAAAAATAATAAATAAAATAATAATAAAAATATAAAATGTGGATGTGATTTAACCGTGACTAAAGAAATAAAAATAGGAGGGAATAGAAATGGTATGGGATGAGACGGCAGACAATCATCTCCTTTTTTTTTTCAAGAAACCGAAGCCTCTCTCTCTAGAAAATGAGAGATGTCTCTCATTACTCTCAGCCCTCTCTCTCTCTTTAACATCAGAAATTGCTCTCATTTCTCCAACCTCAAGCCCAGCGCCATGAAGGCCTTCCGTTTCAGAACCTATCCAAACCAAAATCATTCGAGTTCATTCACCATTCCTCTGCGATGTCCTCCTTTATCGTCTTGATGCCTCCATGTCTCAGAAATCCAGCTCCCTCGAGCAACAAGACCCTTAGCCTGCGAGGATGAAGCCGCAAATCGTATCCTTCTCTGAGTCTGACACACTCACGGGTATTTTTTTTTTCTTTTTATCCACATTTCCCTTCGATTTTGTCTCAGATGCTCAGATTAGGGAAAAATGAATGAAAATTGCCTAATGCATGTGTGTTTCCTGTGTTTTAGAGTTTGATCGGAAACGATGAGGACGATGGAGAGAAGGAGATGCAACCACCTAGCACGGATCGCAAATGCGGAAGAAATACAGACCATGGAGAAACTGAGACTCACGGATCTGCATTGAAAAGGTATGCTTCTATATCCCTGCAACTATTTGGTCTCAGTGTGTTGACTTGGCTTGTTCATCATGCATGCAGAGCTCTACAAATTCATCATGTCTTATTCTCTTGTGCCTGTATGTGCTTTGCATGTTTGCCATATGAGGAATATTGAACCAAATTTTCGCATGAATCTGCATCTAAACTTGGACATGAACAACGGTCTCACCTCTGTGCTATTTGGATCCCACCCCCAAACTTGTCATGTATGTTGGTGAATGACCGGTGAACCATGTATATTGGTGAATGTATGAATCCACACGTAGTTGAGATTTTTGGCCGAATCAGTTCAGAATGTAACCTGCAATCACCAAAAAAAACAAAAAACAAAAAACAAAACAAAAAACTAATTAGATTAGTAAAGAAAAATAACAAGAAAATAAAATAAACGAAAATAAAAAGAAAAGAGTTAAGAAAAATTGGGCTGCCTTCCAATTAGTGCTTTAGTTAACGTCTATAGTAGCTTGGGAGAAGTTTTGGAGATTCTTAGGTAATATTTCTGACTTTGCAATTTATCTTGTTACATGAATCCTTTGGGTTATGATATTTAAGGATCTCAACACTTGTTAGCATTGCTCTTTTATCGTTGAATGAAATGATTATACCTTCTAAGCAAGGTATTAAATATCGATGATATCGGAAATATCGGTAGTCCAAAAACACGGAAATTGTAAG
>JAOTRO020189055.1:0-10699 GCA_028566515.2 Pyracantha coccinea | reverse complement strand
AAACACTTTAATCCTCTAAGACTATTAATTCCCAATAGACTTAGGACAACTTATCATGGGCTGGAAAAAACCCAACAGAATTTGTTTGTACTCTTTGGGATTTGTTATCTTTTCAACTGCCCCAATATCAATGCACGGGCATCTGTCAAGGCATCTTGTAACATGTTTTCTGATGGAATGGAGTACAGGCAAATACGCATGTAAATGTCCACCAAGACCTGAAGGATGTCAAACTCTGGCAGGTAACTTGTATTTTTGGTTCTTCCATATACATTAGTGTATTGGTTCAATCATTTTTAAGATGGCATTCAATTTTTTGTTTTCTTGTGTTTCTTACCAGGTTCATACTCTCTTAAAAGGACTAGAGAAAATAGCTGCCAGTGCAGATATCCCGATGCTGGTGTGTGGGGATTTTAATTCAGTTCCTGGAAGGTCTGTTGATTGTTACTGATGATCTATAGTTGGATTCTAGAATTTATTACCGGTACGTTGTTTGCTTAAGGTACTGCTGAACTTTGTTGCAGCGCTCCTCATACACTTCTGGCTATGGGAAAGGTAGATCCATCGCATCCAGATTTACAAGTAGATCCTCTTAATATACTGCGCCCTCTCAGCAAGCTGATACATCAGCTGCCACTGGTAATACATGCTTTCTGTTGTATTGGCTTCTTGATCATCTTTTTGTTATTATTGTTGGGAGTGTGGAATATGCATATTTTTGGGTTATAGGGCTTGTGTTGATCTGAATTACTAATCCAACTCACAGGTTAGTGCATATTCATCATTCGCAAGATTGGGGGTTGGTCTTGGGATGGAGCAGCAGAGAAGGAGAATGGATCCCGCCACAAATGAGCCATTATTTACAAATTGCACTAGAGATTTCATTGGTACCCTAGATTACATATTCTACACTGGTAAGTTTATGGATTACAAGTTTGTTTGATATGTTCATTTTGATGCCTCACTTTGTTAGAACATTATTCATAAAAGGTAACGTGTGGTTGCAGCTGACTCCTTAACGGTGGAGTCCTTGTTGGAGCTCTTGGATGAGGAAAGCTTAAGGAAAGACACAGCTCTTCCTTCTCCAGAGTGGTCATCAGATCACATTGCACTTTTAGCCGAGTTTCGCTGCAAGCCTAGAATTAGACGTTGACACATTCAGGTAGTTATTCAAGTTTTTTTGTTTTGTATGCCTGTATGTATATGGTCTTGTTTGAAATTCTTGTTTGTTGGGCTTCATTTGCTTTTGTTTCTATCTTTTCTGTTTTCATTTACGAGTCGTTTTCTCAGAGATCATTTTAGGAAGATTTTTGGCATTTAAAAAGGAGGAGGAGGGGGAGAGATCAGATACACTAATGAAGTACAGCCAATGTAATTATGTATGGCGGTATCACTAATTAAATTTGATGGGGTGACATCTGCTTAGATTCAGGGCTAAAAGTAACACTTTCTACTTCAAAGAAACCTCTCAATTTGAATTATCAAATTGTCATTTCTTGTGTTGGTATGAAAGAATGACTGCATAAATGTGCGCCGACTTATGTGGTTTTTGTGTTGATTGTAACCTCGATGCATGTAGGAGAGAGCTCCGGAGACATCCATGAAAAAGGCTGAGAGAAGCTGTTGGATGAAGTTAAGTTATTGTAAGAATGGTAGATCATGCCCCACAGTTCTTTCCAGGTATCTCCTTGCGGGATCCTTGCTATGATCTGCTTTGTATTATGCCACCGTTGTCTTTATAGAAAAGCTATTATGATCCCTGCTCAATTGCCGATCTCGTTTTTGCCTATAGAATTTTCTAGATGCTCATTGGTTCAGTATATCTGGTCTTAATCCTGTACTCTAATCCCTGAAAGGCAAGTGGTTAGTAGGCCGGCAATTGTTTGCTCCATTTCTCTTTTATACCTTGGGGTTCTCCTGTGCTCCTTAGGATCCGGTCACAGCGGCCTTTCCCCTTTTTCTTCCATTTTAATTTTTGGCAAGGAAACACAAAGGATAAGGAATAAGATTTTGAATTTTTTTTGTTTTTCTTTCGGGTTCCATAAAGTAGCTTATCTTGCTTGCAACTCGACTGCATTTGGTTTTCCATTTCAGCACTAGTTTGAGATGAGTTATGCAAAACAGACGCAGTTATTGTAGTCCGAAATTCGATTATCTACCTGAATGTCCGTACTGGATAAGAGTATGTGCATACGTATACAAATTGGTTGAACCGAGATGCCTGTGCCTGCGTGGTTTATTCGTGTTTTTTTTTTTTTTTATCGCTTTTGGAATCGGAGGGGAATATTGATGTTAATCTGGACTTGATAGATCAGGCATATGATATTTAAACACACAAAACTGACACATTCTCTAGTGTAGGCGGGTTTTTCGAGTAGACTTTCTTTGCAACCAATGCACAGTTGTAATTGTTGCTCACAATTGAGGAAAGACAACACATTTAGGCATGGAACTGTAATCAATGACGTGCTGGCGATAGGCAGAAGCTCCGGCCAATAACGTATACAGCCCATCGGCCTCTATTAATTTACCGGATCAAACTCTCGTCCAACTTTGATTCATCAAATTCGAATGTCCAATCAGAACGATGCTGCTCGGAAAATCCTAGGTACAAACATAACACAATCACACTTCATTTGGTTTGTGTTACCCAGACAAACAATATGAACATGAATTATAATACCATTCCAACTAAAGCTCAATTAGCGCGAAACAGACCCATAACATTCTAAGGTTAAGATTCACCGAAGATCAGAGTATAGTCAAGCTGCATGAAATACCGAAAGTCTGCCCTAACTCTTCCACGGTTCCACCCTCGCATGTCTGTCGATTGACTATCAATGCAGTTCGAAGAGTAATCCTGAAAACCATACGAACTGGCAATCATAAGTCCAAAATGTTTAAAGATATTCAACTGAAAAGAAACTAATGCAATAGATACTGCAGTGAACACAAGTATTTTTCACTAAAACATGAACTGGCAGGGACTTTTCGCGAAACATTGGTGAAGCTTGTTCCTAATTCGCCTCAAACTTACAACCTAGAAGATGAAGGGATGAAAGCAAGAGGGCAGCTATTAGACCCCCTTCCCAAACTGTGAAAGCTTCATGTTAAGCATTTTCACCGGAATGACTACGTCGGAAGATATATCCGCCTCAGTAATAAATTATAAAACAGACTCAACGGATAACAAAATGATGGTACATGTAACCGTCTAATAATCATGTATTCATGTGTCATGTGCGAGTGGCCTTGACAATAAACCCTGCCAGACGTCGGGGAATACTCGAGCTTTAATAGCTCAATTATTCTTCCTTCCTTTTTAAAGTTCCTATAAGTATACAAATGCATGAAGTAAACCATAGCGGTACTTCAATAAGTTGTTTGCTCATATGGAGTTCAAGAATCAGACTTCCTTTTTAATGGACAGATTGTGATTTCTTATCGATTAAAGTCGAGGTTTGTCTGCTCATAAAGGGTACAGCTCAGAGATAGTATACCTTAATGGAAGAATACAGAACCTGGTCATCTGCAAGTTTCCAGAGCATTAGCTGTGCACTTTGAAGCACCGCAACTTTGGAAACATTTGAAGCAGTTCATCACGGCTCCGTTTCTACGAGAGAGTATTGATACAGTAGAAAAATTGGTCAAAGATTTAGTAAATAAAAATTGTACCAAATACTAACTATATCATTACCTTAATTCCAATACATCCATTAACATCAAGAGTCGTAAGTGTGTTTGAGCAAGTCAGTGAAAGGGACTCCAAGCATTTATCGGTCACCCCAACCATCCCAAATAAGCTGCATTGTTTCATTCATAAGTCAGTAAGATCACTGAAATGCATGCAGGTTTCATTCAACAGCATGGGAACTCCATAGGTTTACTTAAACAAAAAAGTATCAAACAATGTTTCTTTTTCTGCTTCTGTACATGTAGTCCTTTACCATGGTTTCAAAATAAACCATGACATTTCCTAAATTCAGCTCAATCCAATGTCTTCTTGCTCTCTAAATGGATTTTAAATAAAGAAATAAGAAGAAAAACAACAACAGTGACTGCTCTTGCAGACTGGCCGAAAGATTTCATTGTGATTCCATCCCAGCTGTCAAAGACATTCAAATATATTGTAATGGGATAAGCGACCAGAGTTTGAAATTTCTCAAGTCAAGAATGCACAGGCCAGCATCAAGTTCTTCAAAAAAATTCTTATCAAGACTTACCTGAGAAATTCAAGCGATGTACAACCCTGCGCAACGGCTATGACCCCCAAATCAGTGACCCGTACACACCTATTAGAAAGTGAAGATTGGTTTTGTAACTGTAGTTAACGTATCTACTTTGCTTCATATGCATGTTTAAGAATTCAAATGCTTCAGTTACCAAATTACCATGTCAAATTGAGAGACAAAAGGCTCTTGCATCTAGCTATACAAGACACCCCTTCATCCGATAGATTCTGAAATGTGATTTCCATAATTATTTACCATCAGTTTGGTAAAGTGTTCCAAAAGAGTTACGTCAGCAAAACTACGTCTAGTTAATGTTACCTGAGCACCACATAAATCCAAGAATTGAAGATGGGAAAGAAGTGATATTTTCTTGTAAACTTCATCAGTGAAGCTGAGCAAACAAAATACAGCCAATAAAAATACAGGAAGAAGAACATAGCTCAACTTTATATACAACGACGTTATCAAATACCTTGACAGGGCATACAAATTTAGACTATGGAGACAAGGACAACTGTGCAATATCTGCTGCAAGCCAGAATCTGTTAACTTGACACACCTGTGCATAAAAAGTTATAATATGTAAGCGAGGAAGGGAGCTAATGGCTTTTTCATAGGATAATCAGTTTCACCCCTGCTTTGTGTAGAAGGTAAAGTGTATTTTGAAAGAAGGATTCAGAATGTCGGGTTATAACCATACATTTTCACTTTAACCAACTCCATTAGCATCACCATGTCATGTCAACTATCAATTTTCAGATAGGCCATAACCCGGAAACCACACAATTGAAAAATCATTGGTGTGATTCCCTGTTGTGAGTGTGACACATAAGCAGATAAAATATTTTAGAGCCTGTTTGGTATTCTACTTGAATCCAACTTTTTAAACTCAAAAACAATTTCTAAGTTTTAGGCCTTAAAAACTTGTTTGGTATGACTATTTTCAAAAACTGAACTCAAGACTAACTCAAAAATATAGTATATTCTCTAAAAACACAAAAAATGAGTTTTTAGAGTTTTTAAACTTAAACTCACTCTTTTTTTTTTCCTCTCCCTCCTCCCCTCTCACTCCAAAGCTATCTCTCTCTTTTCTTCTTTCTCTCTCCCCCTTCTCTTTTTTTTTTGTTTTTACCTTTTTCATCTCTCCTCCAATCTGCTCTCATTATTTTCTCGGTCTTTTCTCTCACTCCTCTTCTTCTTCCTCTCTATCTCCTCCGATCCTCTCACTTCTTTCTCTTTTCTCCAATCATCTTTTACTTTCTTTCCTCCTCTCTCCTCTTTATCTCTCGACCCTCTCTTTTTAGATCTCTTTAGTCCAGTTTAAGTTGTAAGATTTAAAATTTTTAAATCGCATACCAAATAAGTTTGTGAGTTTTAAATAAAATTGTTTTTAAGAAAAATTCTTAAGAAATGTTTTGAGAAATTATAAAAATTTTCAAATAGGATACCAAACAAGCCCTTACTTTCTCACAGATGAACTTTTCTCCAGATGATATAATGATTCTCAGCATTTCCTACCTGGTCAGGTTCAACAACTGTAATTCTGGATAATTCTCAGCAACTAATTGCAAGCTTTTGTCTGAAAGATTCTGCAGTTTCCACATCAAAGTAAACAATTGAAATAAATCCCTCACCAATAAAAAATATATAAAAACTGAAAGGTTGACTAGCCAATATAACATGCAATAGTAACCTACGCTATCTACTTAAATAAGGGATACAAATGAAGCATATCAGTAGGTCAGGACAATAAAACCCAATCTTTTGAGGAAGATTGAATAGAAACTATACAGACTGTGCATATATGTTTCAAAGTGTATAGTTTGCAATTCACAATGAAGTAAGCACTGAAATAGGATGGGACCCAGTGACAAGTACCTTACAGCCACTTAAATTCAGATCAACTATATGCTTGCAGTTTTTCACCAGGTGCATTATACCTATATCTGTTGCCCTGAAATTCAATTCAAGTTCCAAAATTCATTGAAGGAAAACAACATTTCAACTAGAAATGAGATTTGAAAGACAAATAAACTTTAAATACCTCACATTCCAATAGATTGAAAACTCCTTCAGATTGGGGCAAGAGCTGGTTACAGCTTCAATTCCCTTATCAGAGATCTTCTGGCATCCATTCAGATTCAAAACCTCCAGGTTTTGAAGAGAATCACTACACTGGAAATGCGTAATTTTCTTTTACACAATCGAAGGTATGCAAAAGGGTTCATATAGCCGACCCCACTTAGTGGGAAAAGGCTTTGTTGTTGTTGTTGTTGTTGAAGGTATGCAAAAACATCTATCTTGAACACTATTGTATACTTCGTCAAGTACTCATAGTTCTTTAATACACATTTAGCTAGCTCATCCAGATTCCATGTTTTGAGGAAAAAGGTGAGAACAATAACAGGTGATCTACTGTGTAAGTGATAGAGGTTATCAAAAGCTAGGTAAGGGATAGAGGTTATCAAAAACTAGGTCTGATAAAGTAATTGGTTGCATTTCGATTCGCAATATCATGCAACACAAACATGTCTTGTGCTGTAAGATCCCCCAACTCATGAAACTACAAACGTAAAAGATAAGGACATAAGCTCAGTTGATTCTACAAGTGGAAAATCTAAAATCATGAGGCTTAACCCAAAAGTTAGACTTAATCACAAGCATGATTAGTCCTAACCTCAATGTTCTCATACTACTGACAGTACATAAGTAAACTGTTTTATGGTATGATTTCTACGTAGCGAGAAATGTTCAAATGAGGGCAAGCGCCCTACATTACTCATTAAACTTATTATAATGCCGTGAAGCTGGAAAATAACACCTTCTCTGGCTTTTGTATTAGTTAAAATTTTAATGCAAAATCGAGTAAGGAAAAATTGTTACAGCTATAAACTTTCTAATATTCAGAAGCATTATTATTCTCATTACAAAGTCCTTTCCTCGCATACCAGAAAATTGATATCTTCCTAGTTCTTTGAAATATAAATTTGGCCGCAACCTCATACTAGAATGAATGTTACCTTGCTCTTTACGAGTTCAAGATGCCTGTCTTCAATGTCTTGTGCAAATTCAAGGTTTATCTGCTTCACATGCTGATACCTCGCCTAGAAACATTGCATCAGGAAACCGTATCAGTATAACAATGAATACAATCATCCACTTGAAGCATTTTGTAAACTACAACAAGCAAACTCTAAAACCAGTCATTTCAAAATACCATTATTGCATCATTCAAGAATGATTTTTTTATTGAACTTCCAAATATAACGGACAAACCAACCATCCATTTTTCTTTCTTAAAACATGAATTGGGCACAAATTAGCCGCTGTTTTGCGCCACATTCAAACTTAGGATCACCTAAACAGCATCATTTCGGTGTTTTACTCTAACAATTACCCCTACATCATCGAATGCTGGTATCAAACAAATATAGTTTCAATCAAATTTGCTATATCTAAGTTCTAACCAATGAAAGAGCATCCACAAGGCGATTCCCAGCATTATTCATCTCTCGAAGTTCCAGAAGCTGAAACAAGAACCAAAGCCCAGTCACCCATGTCACAGAAACACATACAACACACATCACTCAAAAACCCATCTCAAATTTTGAACTTTTAAGCAGAAAAACAAAGTATTAAATCGAGAAAAAAGAACAAAAAAATACCAGCCAAAGGGAAGGGTAGGAGATGAGAGTTGCGTTGAGCCATGGGCTGACTAGCAAGAGAGAGATGAGGTCCCTCTGAGGCAGTCTTGCGCTAACTATTTTCAGAACTTTGGGAATGGTTTCTCTGCTCCAAGCCACCTCCTCCCCACCTGCTTCTTCTACTTGTTTCTCTTCCATTTTTTTTTATTTTTTTTTATCAGAGTGATTCTGGTTTTGCGTTCGTTGTGTTTTTTTGCCAAAAATATGTTAATGGTAGGAAATTATCGGCATTGGGCTATTGGAAGGGCCCCACTTCGAGAATTTTTTTCATATAACAATTTATTATTGAGTTGGAATGCCACGTGACGTTGATCCGTTCTATATAAGTTTATCTCCCGGACTTGCCTCAATTTTTCTTTTGTTGAAAAGTGACAACGTTTAACCAAGGACTGGTGGTCCAGTGGTATATGGCAGATTACGATGCTTCCTTAAAGCTAAAAATTGGAGGTCTCGAGTTCGAAACCCGATGCTGGTGTGTAAGCCAGACTTGTGGCCAAGAGGAGGCTGAAATGCCTCTACGAGTCTTCCCAGCCCCCGGAAGGGGTAGATAATAGTGGCTTGCCACCAGTTGTCTCACTTTTTTTTTTTAAAAATGAGAACGTTTCAACGACTAGATTATGGTTTCGAATGTCATCCATTACAAAAAGTGGATACATGGAAGTACGCTATGATGATCCAAAGAAAGGTGGGTTTCCGAACCTATTGAGATGACTCAAGAATTTTGCTATTTCTTAGGAACAACATAGTGACGTTACGAGGAAGCCTTTAACTAGGTATGCAAGATTAAGTCTCTTTGTTTCCTGCTCTCTATTGCTAACAATTGGAATTGGCCCTGTTACAGTTAGATGTTCTAAATGCCTTCCTAAACAGGGACTTACAAGAAGTTTACATTAGCTTCTAATGCCTCCATCTATACTCTAGCTGGCTCTTTATCAATAGAATGATATTAATCTTCATTTATAAATAAAGGATCTTAAATTCGATTCTCATGTGTCATAGATTTGCATGATACTTAAAGATGAAATTTTGAACTGAAGGGCGTTGGTGGAGACAACAAGAATGCTTAACGATAATAATAAAATAAAGCTACAAAAATTAAGATGATCAAGTTATTTTGTCCGTGACAAACACATCTCAGATAAGATTATGATTGTTCAAGAGATTGTCCATAAATTTAAACCACCTAAAGGTAAAAGGGGTTTCTATTAGCTTGGAAAGTGGACTTTGTGTAAAACATATGACAGGTTGAATTGGTCTTTTCATTGAGCAGACTTTGACTAAACTCCTGCTCTCATTTTCTCTGTTCAAGCTTAATGGTGAATTGTCAGACAGTTTTAAACATGGCCGGGAGAATCACCCTTATTCAAGCTGTGTTTATCTTCTATGTCTATTTATGCTATGTAGACTGCATAGCTTCCTAGTCGGTTCTGTCATAAACTTGATATATTGAATCGAGATTTTCTGCGGGGAAACTCTAGCTCCGTTAAAAAGGTTCATCGGCTTCCTCCTTGGAAGCTGCACATGCCACCAAAGTTAAAACACGCAGTCATGAGGGTCGGAATGGTGCAATCTTTTTTGGTTTGCGTCTTGGCATATTTGGAAGTGGAGAAATTATATATATTGTCCTTCCCATCAACTTCTCTTTGATCTTGTGAAGGCTATTTTGAAATATGCTTGGGAGTGGACCGATGCTAATAAGGTCAGTCGTTTTAAACCCTGCAGAATTATTGAAAAGTTGACTTAGATTTCTCCAAATGAGGGATGGATGAAATTGAATATTGATGGTGCTCGCTAAGGGCAAAACAATGTTATGAGTTCTAGAGGAGTACTTAGAGATCATCATGGTTCTTGGATTGGGAGCGTTTCAGCTAATATGGGAGTAGGAGAAGTCCTTGAAGCTGAGCTACGGGGTTTCCCTATGGATTTGAAATGACTTTGGATAAGGGTGCTAGGAGGATACTTGTAGAATCTAACTCTACTATTATAGTTTCTCTTTAAATGTATTGCGTGATTTGCATCCCTGTGACAGCCCGTCCCGGAAATAAATTATTGATAACGTGGAAATGACGTTTTTACCCTTATTCGTTGGTGGTTGTATGTGTGATTGGGCTTGGCTTGGACCCAAGGAGATTTGGGCCTTTTTTGGTGGATAAAATATACACGCATACACCCACACATGCACACGTGCACCGGTTCCATCTCTCTTTCTTTCTCCTTCTCGATTTTTCTCCTTTCTTCCTCCATAAAGGTACAGACCTCTTTGCCTTGCTCGAGTTTGGCACGGATCGAAGTATCAAATGCTTGCTTCGTGGTCCTGGTAAGCTAACAAATTCATTTGTACCCTTGGTTGGGTTCGAAACCTTAGAAAACCTATGTTTCCCGTGAATGACTTTGAGGGTACTGCTCATGTACTTTTAATCTAGGAGTTTTTAAGGAATTCTAAGATCACAGGGAGCCTTAGAATGTCCTCTTGAAGCTCAGAGGACAAGTTTGAAAGAAATTGGACGTCGGGATCGCGAGTTCTAAGGTTGGCCGGATTTCACGAGATTTCTCCGGCGAGATTTCGACATTTTTGGTGCTTCAAAGTGTTATAACTTTCTTCCCCTTGTCCTAAGCTTCATTTTGACATAAATTTTGTGAGATTTGGTTGAAAAACAAGTGAGAAAATCGAGTTTGAAGTTTTTCCCAGTTTCCAGCTACGCAGCGGCGCTGGCGGACTGAGGGAGGGGATGATCGAATATTCCGCCAACTTTGATGGAATAT